>JAPCYS010002564.1:0-32646 GCA_028641055.1 Alopecurus myosuroides
CAACTGATAGAAGAGCTGGCAGCAGGGTCCCCAGCCCCAAATTAATACACACAAAATCTCTTCACTATTTTTGCCCCTGATTTATCAGTCAAAACATAATTGTGTAAACAAAAGAGAAAGAGGGATGACCTTCTACACCAGTTGTGTCCTTCACATGGGATCCGCTCTTGTGAAATCTAGCTGGCTTGTGACGTACTGTATTTTCTGTTTACCATTCGTTGGCATGAGCATACATCTCCCAAAATATAGACACTCCTCTATTTTTTGGTATGTGATTGTTGGAAGGCACCCGAGGAATCAGTTAGCAATGGTTTGTGTAAGATGGATTGGAGGAGTGTCAAACTTTTAATAACTCTATTAATAAAATAAAAGCTCTAGCACATGAGTGATCCATGCTTCCCTCTGCGAAGAGCCTTTCTTTTACTTTTATGTTGAGTCTCCATCTTCTAACTTTATGCACAGTTGAGAGAGCATTTTTGCCATTCTTAGTTTTATGTGCATTTGTCTCTGAAACATTATTAATTGATTCATGATGTGATATTGCTTGTTCTCTAACTATTTGTTCTAGTCCTCCTCATGAAACTTTGAAGGTGTCCTGGCATTTATGTTTTTCCCCACTCTTAAGGACTTGCGAAATATCACTTTTCCATGCTTTCTTTATACTTGAAACAAACGTATATCTTCTTTGCATTGGCATCATGATGCAAAGTGATTTCTATGCTTTATTATTAAAGTTCTATTTATCATGTTTGTGTTTAAAGTCCTATGATCTCAGCTTACATATGCTTTTACATTATGATGATCAAGTTTATGTTAGTAGCACGTCACCTCAAAAATTATTTTGTTTTATCGTTTACCTACTCGAGGACGAGTAGGAACTAAGCTTGGGGATGCTTGATATGTCTCCAATGTATCTATAATTTCTGATGTTCCATGTTGATATTATGCCAATTGCTACATGTTTTCTCCCTTCTTTATAGCATTTTTACACGTTTTCCGGGACTAACCTATTAACAAGATGCCAAGTGCCAGTTCCCTGTTTTCTGCTGTTTTTTATTTCAGAAAAGTAGTTCTGGAAATATTCTCAGAATTGGACCCCACGAATCTCGAAGTTCCTATTTTCCTCGGAAGCATCCAGAAGTCCGAAGATGAGTCGAAGACGGGCACCAGGGTGGGCTCACCATAGCTAGGCGTGGCCCCACCCTAGGCCGCGCCTGGGGGTGGTGAGGGCCCCTGGTCACCCTTTTGCCTATTTAAGGCATTCCTCCCGAAAACCCTAGGTGAAATTCCACGAAACCTTCTGCAGCCGCCGTCATCGTCAACCCAAGTTTCGCGGGGGAGGGGGGCAGATCTCTGTTCTGGCACCCCGCCGGGACGGGGAAGTGCCCCCGGAAGCCATCTCCATCGCCGTTGTTGTCTCCTATTATGAGGGAGTAGTTCTTCCCCGAGGCTGAGGGCTCTACCGGTAGCTATGTGGTTCATCTCTCTCTCTCCCATGGTGTGATCTATATGTGATCGTTAGCTTTGTAATCTAGTTGAATAAGTAGATGTTACTCTTCATCTATTGTGCTACTCAATTGTTTCATTAATATGAACTTCGGAGTCACCTTGTCCAGCGGTGTGAAGGTGACAGTGTGCACATCGTGTGTGTCTCCTCTATGAATTGTGGTGTTTGTCTAGTACCTTCTAGGGCGCTCAAGTTGACAGTGTGGAGCTAACTAGACATGGGAATGCTTACTTTAAGGAATGCTTTTTGCAGCCCTACGCAATAATTAGTGTTCGTTATCCAACCGGAGAGGGTTAAGAATAGCATAGTGAAGAGAAGATTTAGTTATTCAATTATGTGATCATTGTTGAGAGTGTACACTAGTGAAAGTAGGATCCCGAGGCCTTGTTTCAAAGCATTAAAACACCATTTTCCGCCTGTTCTGCTACATGTTTGCTTGCTGCCATATTTATTTCAGATTGCTATTATTACTTATAACCATCCATATTACTCGCATTTCACCATCTCTTCGCCGAACTAGTGCACCTATATACCTGACAAGTATATTGGGTGTGTTGGGGACACAAGAGACTTCTTGTATCTTAATTGCAGGGTTGCTTGAGAGGGATATCTTTGACCTCTAGCTCCCTGAGTTCGATAAACCTTGGGTGATACACTTAAGGGAAACTTGCTGCTGTTCTACAAACCTCTGCACTTGGAGGCCCAACACTGTCTATAAGAATTGAAGCGTGCGTAGACATCACCCCTTCCGAGTAAAAGTTGGCCTGAATGGCATCAAATTTAGCGTGGACCCCTTTCTGGAGCAAGAGAAGACCCATAGTAAAGACAGGAAGATTCGAGAGGCATGCATTGGAGAGGATCAGCCGTCCCCCCAAGGACTGGAACCTCCACACCCACGGTTCAACTCTGGCAGCCAACTTATTAACGATAAAATCCCACAGATCTGTTGTTAACTTTCTGTCCGAGACAGGGAGCCCAAGGTACAGAAAAGAGAAGGAACCAAGCTTGCAGTTTAGCATATCCACCACTCGCTGATGCTCTTCAATTGGCTGCCCCATAACAATCACTTACGACTTGTGGTAATTTATCTTAAGGTCCGACATCTCCTGAAGCACATCAATAAGAACTCGCAATATCAGTATCATCCTGCTGAATGAGGATCGACATATCGTCCGCATATTGAAGATGCGAGACCCCCCCCCCCCCGCCCCCGCGGATCAAATGAGGGACCACCCCTTTGATGCGACCTTTGTCGGACGTAGCCGAAAGGATCGCGGACAACCTGTCCGCTATAAAGTCAAATACCAGCGGAGAGAGAGTGTAACATCCCAGTGTTTGGGAAGTTATAAGGATCTAAATTTAATATGTGCATTTGCAAAGCATGCATCTAAAAGTACGGGAAATTTTGGCGCGAAAGTTTAAACAAACCAAAGTGACCAATGTTTCACTTGACATGATGAAATAGGTCTAGATCATCTAGTCAAGAGTACATTTGGAGTGATCTTTATAAAAAGTATCTTAAGAAAACAAATCATCTGGTTACACAAACCATAATTGGTTGTGACCAACACTAACTCTCAACAAGCCGAACCTCAAGTCTATAAGTGACTTGAGAGAAATCAACTAGGTATCTAGAACTCGAAGAGGGGTGAGTATCCAAATCACACAGTTGATGATCTTACTTCTGCAAGTTAGTCATGTATAACTGGATGATCTTATCAGTCCTGAAGGATGAACCTGAACGAGGAAACAAACCTTCTTAAACCAATACTAAACCCTGATCACTGTCTGTGATCTTTCCAAACTCTTGTCTACATTCCTGCATGACCAAGGCTACAAGAGAAGCAAACCATGAGGGAGCTAAGATCAGGAGACATAAACTGAGGGGTGTGAAATCCTGGTGTTCGGTGTCATACAAGAATAATTTGAGTACAGGACCTGATCAATCTTGTAAGCAGATTATTTCTGAGGACATTAAACACCAGAGTTTCATTAGGTTAAGTTATATAAGAACAAATTAGTAATTGACTCAAAATCAATATCATAATGAGAGTGGAAACTAGTGATATGTTTGCAAATCCTTAACCTTTGAGTAATCAGAGATTCGTCGACTATCTGACTCGGGGTTTAGAGTCGAAGAGGGAAGGTGGAAGGATATCGACATGATCTTTTCCTAACTTAGGGTTTAGATTAGAAAAGTGGAGGTGGGTGAATTTGGGCATGACCCTAAGTGGTGAATCGTCGAGAGATATGACTTCTTACTTTGAATGACATGGAATTGAATTTGAATTCAAACTAAATATTTAAAGTTATTGAAATAACAGTATAAGAAAATAAATGATAGTCATTCAAGTCTTTATTGGATAGAATACAATTCAAGGAGTTAATAAAACAAAAATAAAGACTTTATAAATTTAAAACAATAGTACATTGTCTTTACAAACATAATTACAATAAAAGGAAATTACAAAAGAATAAACTTTATTGATAATCAAATAATAATACAAAGTTATTACATAATTCAACAAATGGAAAATTACATGTCATATTACAAGTTGACAATTACAAAAAAAGAAATTCCTAATCTAATTCTTGCAAATCTTCAAGTCTTCTATTAATCTTCTGATCCTACAAAATAAACGAGAAGAAAACAAAGAAAAGTAAAAAATAGGATTAGTGGGGGTTAGTACTCTCAGCTAGGCAGTGAGACGCACTGCTAATCGCATCATTGAGATTAGGCTAAGTCAAGTAAGTCTGTTCATATCAGTTATAAAGCCTCAGAACAACCTCATTGGCCAAGTCATTAAAGTATCAGGATTACAAGTGTCAAGTCCAAAAATAAGTGTAGCACCAGGATAAGACCAAGGGCAACCCGAGCATATCTCCCAGGAAATATCTTCTCAGCTAGCACACAAGCACACAACACACGCACCAGCACACTTTGGTGCTGTCAAGACCCCTGTTGTGGTATAAATACCACATCAGCCACCAGAGAGAGGAGACCAAGCTCACTTTCCCCTGTTCACAGCTCGAGCTGCACAGCTCCATTAAGAACAGCAAGAACAACCACCAGGAAACCACAACACCACAACTCAATTCATCCAACAAAGATCTGTGAGATCATAGATTCAGTAAGATAACAACAAGGCCAAGTCACAAGCTGGGGAAGCATACCTGGAGCAAGGCAAAGCAAGGCCAAGCCTGGAGCCAGAGGATCAAGAGAGCTGGAACTGCAGGGAAAAGGCCAACAAGCCAGCAACACCATCCCAGCATCAACACCTAACAGGTTGATCACTACACACCATCTAGCAAGCAATTGCTAGATTATGCACAGAGAGCAGGCTGGGGTATTTTCCTCAGGTAGGCATAGAAGTGCTATGCTAAAGTTCATCACTAGAAATTAAAATGATCAAATCTAGCATCTGTTCTTATTTAAACTTGGGCCTCAGGCTTTGCATCACTGGCCAGGGGCTTAATCAAGATAGAAGCAACTGTTCTTATCAGATAAAATTGCTTAGGGGCATTAGATCAGCAGTACCATGTTCTTGTCAGTTTTTGTAGCCAAAAGAGAGCAGATAAACACATCTGGGCCCATCCAGATAGGGGACCACAGGGGTAAATCTTACCCAAACACACCAGCACATGAACACCAACAAGAGGAAATGGATATTAAGTTAACAAGCTCATCCAGCATAGGATTGCTGGGCACTAGGTCCTACTGGACAGAGCACCACAAACACAAAACTACACTAGATGGCTTTACCAAGAGAATCCAGGATTAATAAGAATCAAAGGGCCATGGTATTCTTCTGTTAACACAGCCATCAAGTGACCAGCTAGGGCATCCCAGACCAAATGGTTCAGTAAGTACAGAGAGAGAGGGGGCACAAGACATCTTCTAGCTAACAAAACCACATAAATAGCTGTGGCACATCCTCTGAACCATGAGGTTCAGAGTAGCACCCACAACAAGCATACATAGCCAGCCAGTAAAGGTTTCCACTTCTCAATTATGCACACATGGTGAGATTTGCTAGGAATCAAACAGAGAGGGGCTAAGGCAACATAAGCACCTGGGAAAAACCTTAGTGAATTTTAATTCCTCATAGCGGGTATATCCTTTAGTTCCAGTAGACCACATCACCAATTCCACTAAACAAGATTCACATACTAGAAAATTCCTCCACAACAATTTATGCCAAGTAACCCATTGGGAAAATTTCCCAAGCCTAAACCATCCAGCAGAAACCCCACAGGAATATCACAAGGCATCATGGCATGAACTCTGGCACGAGGGCCAGGTTCCAGAGCATAGGAGGGAGGAGACAGAGAGAGCTGGGGAGGAGACAAAGAGAGTTGAGGGAGGTGAGGAACTCACAGGTGGTCACCATCGTGGTGACCACAGCCAGTTGGAGTAGCGCAGGGCGGCGGCGTGGCCCCGCGGTTGCACTTCAGGAGGCCTTCCCGGCGGCGCCTCGCCACCGTAACCATCCACGACCACGGGAAGTAGCAGCAACACCAGGAATGCACGTGGGCGCCCTGATTCACCTCATGGAGCAGGAGCAAACCAGAAAGGGGGTGGAGCGCCCCGAGCTCCCAAACCCTAGAGTTAGGGTTTGCTCGTACACGAGGAGCACAGCGAACAGCAAACAGATCGAGGTGGAGGAGAGGGTAGAGGGCGGGGTGGTGCGTTGATTGCGTCCATTCACGGCGGCGGGAGAGGCCGGAAGGAGTCGGGGAAAATCGCCGGAGGCGGAGGCGATTCCAATCGCCTCTACATCGCCGAACGGAAGAAGGAAGAGAGGAGGGGAAGCGCTCGGGCGAGTGCGGGTCTGGTCTGGTCCGGCTCGACCAGACCAGCGGGTTAGGCTCAACCCTAACCCATGGACCCATCTGTCAGCCCTAGGGGCAGAATAGTAATTGCCTAAATCTTAAATAAAAGAATTAGAAAAATAATAGAAAAACATAAATAAAATTCTACAAATTTCAAATCTTTGCAATATAACTAATTCTTAATCTAGTAAAATGGTTGTATATTAAAATTAAGAAAAATAATCCAGTAATATTAATAGTCTTAAAATTATAATTTTAAAGTAATAATTTCATAAGAAAAACTTGGTTTAGAATAACCAAATAAAGTTATATCTTCTCAAAAATTAATTCAATACTTAATCATTTCAAAACATTCCATAATCTATGTTTTCTGAGAAACCAATAAATACTTAATTAATTAAATAAAATAAAGAATTAATAGTAGTAATAATAACCATTAACTCTGGGAAATAATAAATAATTCATAAAATCAGAAAAATACAAGTTATATACCAAAATGTTCCAAATGACTTATGCAACTCATCTATGATGTTTCCAAAGCCATTTGACTAAGTTCTCATGTGTTCAATATTTGCCTAGTCATTTAATTCAGTTAAAATCAATAAATCAATAGTTGTGCAAATCTTTCGAGAAGCATTGAATGAAATATCAAATTAATAAGAAAAGCATTTCCAATTAAAATATGTTAAACATAGAACATTTTCTTCAACTTATAGAATTGTTTTAATGGGTATAATGGAATTCTGTAATATTCCATTATAACCATAAACAACTACCTCAAACATTATTTTCCCTATTAATAAAACCCCATGTTTTTGCACCTACTAAACCTATCATCACTAGTCATTAACAAGTTGTGTGATGATAGAGTAGTTTTATTAGCTCATCGTTTTCAACTAAATTCATTATCATTAGCTCTACACTTTCGAACATAAAATAAAATGTGTCAGTTATCTATTCAATAATTATTTCCCATGTGTTGTTGTTTTGTTATTTAATCAAGTAATAAACACTTTTACCTAAACAAGATAACAATTATTTGCTAAGTAAAAGTGAAACACATATAAGTTTAAAAGAAGTAATAACCACATCACCACAAGTAATGAAACAATTCACCTAAAACTCATGAGATTAAGTTATCATATCAAACATAGCTTACACTTGTAAGCTGGGGTGTTTTCCAGGATATTTCACGATGCATCTCATTACTATGCATATATCATCTTGCCAGTGTTTTCTGTAGTCCTTACCGGGACTACTTTGCTATCTTTCAGACGTCAGGATGTTCTACGTGACCCTTGACCCCGAAGACATGGATTATTATGGTTATTTCAATCTCAGGCAAGTTCATCACTTGCTCATATCTTTTGCAGTACCTCATAACAAACTATTTGCAAAAACCCTATCGTATTATCACCTATTCTCAAAAGAATGCATAATCCTATTTTTATAATAATATGACTACTTGAATGACTACCCGAGTGGTAGTGTTCTGTTTGGTGGGAGGATGGGACCATGGTAAGATGAATTGGTCAAAGGAAGGTTCCATCTGCATGGGAACGTATTACCTAGGAACTAATCACAAATGTCGTCAGAACTCGGTGCGCCGTAAATTCGCGTTAACCATGGGTCTTCTATGGGGGGAGTAAGTCAGCCGTGATACTTTCTCGTTCGCATGTCAACGGACTGCCAGAGACGTACGCTGTAGGTCTTGCGGGACTACATGCACATGGGTGGGAGCCCTTACGTCCCACATGCTCTGGGGTCTATGAGTGTCTGCCAGGGGCGCGTAGATCTCCATCGTGAGGGGTGGAATCAGGCGTTCAACCTGCTGGCAGAAATGGGTGGGCATGCGTTGTGCGGAGAAGCACGGTTTGGCTTGGACCAACAACCGGGCCCCACACCTAAGTGGGAGTGGACAGGAACGTACGCCTGGTTGTGCAATATGGTCTTGGTCGTCCATGGGTAAAGTAACGCACCTCTGCAGAGTGTGAAAGGATATGGCATGTTACCCCTGTTCCGGGAAGGAACTGCGAACGCTACAGGAAAGGCAACTCCATGAAGTTCTAGCTCCTGTGATGGTCTGGCGGGCATAGTTTTCAGAATTAAAAGCAACCTCTTGAAGAAAGTTTTACAAAACCTTGCATTAGCTTATGACTCTTTCGAGTTTAAAGCTGTAGTTAGTGCATCAAACCACCCACTATATATCATGAACTTGCTGAGTAACGCTCGTTACTCATTCGTTCCCGTTGACCCCCTGCTTAGAGTTGAAGCCTATGGAAGTCCTCACCGTGAAGCCATCGCTACCTCGTGAAGCTAGGTGGGGTGATCTACTACTTGGTCGGTAAAAGCATCATCATCAACAACGCTGGTGGAGGACAAGCTATCAAGGTGTAGGTAGAGTCCATTCTTGGTTTTAGCAGTTATAAACCGTAGATTAGGGCTGACATCAGCCGTAGTGGATTAGTCTGAGCTAGAGTCGTTCTCCAGCTCGGATCTTCGAATTGATTCTTCTGATGTTTCATTTGTATGAGATCTTCTTGATTCATCAAGGAGATTCTCAAGATTTTGTAATGAAGTTTGTATCCTATAGCTTTGCTTGGACCCACTGTGTTTCTGTTGTACCACTCTGAGAGATGTAATATTCACGGATAAGTCCTTCTGTGAGTATTATGTCACTGACTTGCGCACTACACATGCAGTGGTGTGCCGGGTCACCACAGATGGTATCAGAGCGAAGCGACCTTAGGTTTAAAACCTTTTAGGAGATCTGTAGGTTGGTAAAGACTATAGGAAGCCATCTTATCTAAACCATATTTCCTACAACTATGATGATCATTCACTTGAGAATGATATGATCATACTTGTATAGAATTTTCTTACTCAACTAGAGTAAATCTACTTATCTATTTTCTTTATACCTAGGTATGAATAGTTAGAAGTCTAGCATGTATCAGTGTTATCGAGAAAAGAGTTCCGACATAGTCAGAGATGGTTAAGTTACAGTGATGATTACCCCATTCTATGAATGTATAGGATGGAGTATTACATGGTATAGGGTAAGTATAAGAATCAACAATAAGGAATGTTTGAGAATCATTAACTTTCATTAAGCCATGGTAACTACAGGGTATACCACATCCTTAGTTATCAAGTCTATAGGTGAATCATCAGCGTATAGTATATAATTAGGAGAAGGCATAAGCATTGATGGAAGCTACATTACTCCTACGACGTGATCAACACCATGAAGGATCAACAGATGCCATGATAAGCTTATCATAATCAAGATGAAGTAATTCAATCACATAGTACTTAGTCCTATATGGAACCGAGTTAGACAACAACTACTATAGGATCATTTTGTCTTAGTTTATTCCATTGCAGTAAGGCATGCAATTGGAGTAATTACTTGGGCAAAGAGTGGTTGTGTAGAATAGGATTATAAGGACTATATACCTACTTGTAGTGTATAGCATTTAAGAGCCTTGGTACCTGAGATGTTTTACTCTAAGTACTTTTATTTCACGGGCTTTTGATGCATGAGTGATAACTGCATTTGGGATTTATTGCTTCTTAATTGGATCTTTGATTGACTAGATCTGTACATGAAGATTGAATTTGATGTGTTAATGCATGTGCAAACATTGAGTTCTATCTTGATGTTACACGTCTAGAGGGTGTAAGATTAGTATGAGAGCGGTCTGAGTTATCAGCAGATTGATATAAATACCAAAGCTCTAGAAGTCCTTGAAGTCAAGAAGGCAGATATCAATAAAGCAGTGATGGGAATGGACCACATTCCACATCTTGTTTGGAGTCGGTGACATACTTCATCAGCACATGGAGATATACCACAAGTGAGGTCAAGATGATAACATGAGTAGTATATCCTAGAAAGAATTACATAGAATGCCGATAAGTTAAATTATAGAGTTGTCCCGTAGAAGTCAAAACCAAAGATGTAGAAAGACCATAGGAATTAATTAGTGGAATGGGTTGTAGTAACCTGTAGGGATGAGTTAAAACTTGAGGAAAATTCGAAGATATTTTCACTAAATAGATTAGTCCTAAATCAGTGTACACTATGTGGTACAAGCTTCTTTGAGCAGAATTTCTCTTGAGACCACTAGATTCAACCAAATGGAAGTCCTAAACATAGACAATATTCAGTGTACCGGAAGAATCTTATTGGTTATTCATCACTCGGTGGATATACCAAATGATCTTCGTAAAGTGGTGAGAGGTAGGAAACCATATCCATTCATCGGAGAATGGAACTTGGTATCCATTATATGGTGGAAATACCACGTGTTCTTCGTGAGACTATTAGGAAGGCCTAGTAACAAAACAGAGTTGTCATAGCAACAAGCCTAGTATTAGATTATTATGCAAGACAGTGGAAGGTGAACAATCAAGACAAGAGGCTACACATGTCAAGGTCAACACAAGAAACAGCTGTGAGGATTCAACAGTCTACAGAAGTTCTCTCTACTTATCTTTACGTGAGAGAGGTTGAACTTCGGGACGAAGTTCTTGTTAAGGGGGAGATACTGTAACATCCCAGTGTTTGGGAAGTTATAAGGATCTAAATTTAATATGTGCATTTGCGAAGCATGCATCTAAAAGTACGGGAAGTTTGGCGCGAAAGTTTAAACAAACCAAAGTGACCAATGTTTCACTTGACATGATGAAATAGGTCTAGATCATCTAGTCAAGAGTACATTTGGAGTGATCTTTATAAAAAGTATCTTAAGAAAACAAATCATCTGGTTACACAAACCATAATTGGTTGTGACCAACACTAACTCTCAACAAGCCTAACCTCAAGTCTATAAGTGACTTGAGAGAAATCAACTAGGTATCTAGAACTCGAAGAGGGGTGAGTATCCAAATCACACAGTTGATGATCTTACTTCTGCAAGTTAGTCATGTATAACTGGATGATCTTATCAGTCCTGAAGGATGAACCTGAACGAGGAAACAAACCTTCTTAAACCAATACTAAACCCTGATCACTGTCTGTGATCTTTCCAAACTCTTGTCTACATTCCTGCATGACCAAGGCTACAAGAGAAGCAAACCATGAGGGAGCTAAGATCAGGAGACATAAACTGAGGGGTGTGAAATCCTGGTGTTCGGTGTCATACAAGAATAATTTGAGTACATGACCTGATCAATCTTGTAAGCAGATTATTTCTCAGGACATTAAACACCAGAGTTTCATTAGGTTAAGTTATATAAGAACAAATTAGTAATTGACTCAAAATCAATATCATAATGAGAGTGGCAACTAGTGATATGTTTGCAAATCCTTAACCCTTGAGTAATCAGAGATTCGTCGACTATCTGACTCGGGGTTTAGAGTCGAAGAGGGAAGGTGGAAGGATATCGACATGATCTTTTCCTAACTTAGGGTTTAGATTAGAAAAGTGGAGGTGGGTGAATTTGGGCATGACCCTAAGTGGTGAATCGTCGAGAGATATGACTTCTTACTTTGAATGACATGGAATTGAATTTGAATTCAAACTAAATATTTAAAGTTATTGAAATAACAGTATAAGAAAATAAATGATAGTCATTCAAGTCTTTATTGGATAGAATACAATTCAAGGAGTTAATAAAAAAAATAAAGACTTTATAAATTTAAAACAATAGTACATTGTCTTTACAAACATAATTACAATAAAAGGAAATTACAAAAGAATAAACTTTATTGATAATCAAATAATAATACAAAGTTATTACATAATTCAACAAATGGAAAATTACATGTCATATTACAAGTTGACAATTACAAAAAAAGAAATTCCTAATCTAATTCTTGCAAATCTTCAAGTCTTCTATTAATCTTCTGATCCTAAAAAATAAACGAGAAGAAAACGAAGAAAAGTAAAAAATAGGATTAGTGGGGGTTAGTACTCTCAGCTAGGCAGTGAGATGCACTGCTAATCACATCATTGAGATTAGGCTAAGTCAAGTAAGTATCTGTTCATATCAGTTATAAAGCCTCAGAACAACCTCATTGGCCAAGTCATTAAAGTATCAGGATTACAAGTGTCAAGTCCAAAAATAAGTGTAGCACCAGGATAAGACCAAGGGCAACCCGAGCATATCTCCCAGGAAATATCTTCTCAGCTAGCACACAAGCACACAGCACACGCACCAGCACACTTTGGTGTCGTCAAGACCCATGTTGTGGTATAAATACCACATCAGCCACCAGAGAGAGGAGACCAAGCTCACTTTCCCCTGTTCACAGCTCGAGCTGCACAGCTCCAGCAAGAACAGCAAGAACAACCACCAGGAAACCACAACACCACAACTCAATTCATCCAACAAAGATCTGTGAGATCATAGATCCAGTAAGATAACAACAAGGCCAAGTCACAAGCTGGGGAAGCATACCTGGAGCAAGGCAAAGCAAGGCCAAGCCTGGAGCCAGAGGATCAAGAGAGCTGGAACTGCAGGGAAAAGGCCAACAAGCCAGCAACACCATCCCAGCATCAACACCTAACAGGTTGATCACTACACACCATCTAGCAAGCAATTGCTAGATTATGCACAGATGGCAGGCTGGGGTATTTTCCTCAGGTAGGCATAGAAGTGCTATGCTAAAGTTCATCACTAGAAATTAAAATGATCAAATCTAGCATCTGTTCTTATTTAAACTTGGGCCTCAGGCTTTGCATCACTGGCCAGGGGCTTAATCAAGATAGAAGCAACTGTTCTTATCAGATAAAATTGCTTAGGGGCATTAGATCAGCAGTACCATGTTCTTGTCAGTTTTTGTAGCCAAAAGAGAGCAGATAAACACATCTGGGCCCATCCAGATAGGGGACCACAGGGGTAAATCTTACCCAAACACACCAGCACATGAACACCAACAAGAGGAAATGGATATTAAGTTAACAAGCTCATCCAGCATAGGATTGCTAGGCACTAGGTCCTACTGGACAGAGCACCACAAACACAAAACTACACTAGATGGCTTTACCAAGAGAATCCAGGATTAATAAGAATCAAAGGGCCATGGTATTCTTCTGTTAACACAGCCATCAAGTGACCAGCTAGGGCATCCCAGACCAAATGGTTCAGTAAGTACAGAGAGAGAGGGGGCACAAGACATCTTCTAGCTAACAAAACCACAGAAATAGCTGTGGCACATCCTCTGAACCATGAGGTTCAGAGTAGCACCCACAGCAAGCATACATAGCCAGCCAGTAAAGGTTTCCACTTCTCAATTATGCACACATGGTGAGATTTGCTAGGAATCAAACAGAGAGGGGCTAAGGCAACATAAGCACCTGGGAAAAACCTTAGTGAATTTTAATTCCTCATAGCGGGTATATCCTTTAGTTCTAGTAGACCACATCACCAATTCCACTAAACAAGATTCACATACTAGAAAATTCCTCCACAACAATCTGTGCCAAGTAACCCGTTGGGAAAATTTCCCAAGCCTAAACCATCCAGCAGAATCCCCACAGGAATATCACAAGGCATCATGGCATGAACTCTGGCACGAGGGCCAGGTTCCAGAGCATAGGAGGGAGGAGACAGAGAGAGCTGGGGAGGAGACAGAGAGAGTTGAGGGAGGTGAGGAACTCACAGGTGGTCACCATCGTGGTGACCACAGCCAGTTGGAGTAGCGCAGGGCGGCGGCGTGGCCCCGCGGTTGCACTTCAGGAGGCCTTCCCGGCGGCGCCTCGCCACCGTAACCATCCACGACCACGGGAAGTAGCAGCAACACCAGGAATGCACGTGGGCGCCCTGATTCACCTCATGGAGCAGGAGCAAACCAGAAAGGGGGTGGAGCGCCCCGAGCTCCCAAACCCTAGAGTTAGGGTTTGCTCGTACACGAGGAGCACAACGAACAGCAAACAGATCGAGGTGGAGGAGAGGGTAGGGGGGGTGGTGCATCGATTGCGTCCATTCACAGAGGCCGGAAGGAGTCGGGGAAAATCGCCGGAGGCGGAGGCGATTCCAATCGCCTCTGCATCGCCGAACGGAAGCAGGAAGAGAGGAGGGGAAGCGCTCGGGCGAGTGCGGGTCTGGTCTGGTCCGGCTCGACTAGACCAGCGGGTTAGGCTCAACCCTAACCCATGGACCCATCTGTCAGCCCTAGGGGCAGAATAGTAATTGCCTAAATCTTAAATAGAAGAATTAGAAAAATAATAAAAAAAATAAATAAAATTCTACAAATTTCAAATCTTTGCAATATAACTAATTCTTAATCTAGTAAAATGGTTGTATATTAAAATTAAGAAAAATAATCCAGTAATATTAATAGTCTTAAAATTATAATTTTAAAGTAATAATTTCATAAGAAAAACTTGGTTTAGAATAACCAAATAAAATTATATCTTCTCAAAAATTAATTCAATACTTAATCATTTCAAAACATTCCATAATCTATGTTTTCTGAGAAACCAATAAGTACTTAATTAATTAAATAAAATAAAGAATTAATAGTAGTAATAATAATAACCATTAACTCTGGGAAATAATAAATAATTCATAAAATAAGAAAAATACAAGTTATATACCAAAATGTTCCAAATGACTTATGCAACTCATCTATGATGTTTCCAAAGCCATTTGACTAAGTTCTCATGTGTTCAATATTTGCCTAGTCATTTAATTCAGTTAAAATCAATAAATCAATAGTTGTGCAAATCTTTCCAGAAGCATTGAATGAAATATCAAATTAATAAGAAAAGCATTTCCAATTAAAATATGTTAAACATAGAACATTTTCTTCAACTTATAGAATTGTTTTAATGGGTATAATGGAATTCTGTAATATTCCATTATAACCATAAACAACTACCTCAAACATTATTTTCCCTATTAATAAAACCCCATGTTTTTGCACCTACTAAACCTATCATCACTAGTCATTAACAAGTTGTGTGATGATAGAGTAGTTTTATTAGCTCATCGTTTTCAACTAAATTCATTATCATTAGCTCTACACTTTCGAACATAAAATAAAATGTGTCAGTTATCTATTCAATAATTATTTCTCATGTGTTGTTGTTTTGTTATTTAATCAAGTAATAAACACTTTTACCTAAACAAGATAACAATTATTTGCTAAGTAAAAGTGAAACACATATAAGTTTAAAAGAAGTAATAACCACATCACCACAAGTAATGAAACAATTCACCTAAAACTCATGAGATTAAGTTATCATATCAAACATAGCTTACACTTGTAAGCTGGGGTGTTTTCCAGGATATTTCACGATGCATCTCATTACTATGCATATATCATCTTGCTAGTGTTTTCTGTAGTCCTTACCGGGACTACTTTGCTATCTTTCAGACGTCAGGATGTTCTACGTGACCCTTGACCCCGAAGACATGGATTATTATGGTTATTTCAATCTCAGGCAAGTTCATCACTTGCTCATATCTTTTGCAGTACCTCATAACAAACTATTTGCAAAAACCCTATCGTATTATCACCTATTCTCAAAAGAATGCATGATCCTATTTTTATAATAATATGACTACTTGAATGACTACCCGAGTGGTAGTGTTCTGTTTGGTGGGCGGATGGGACCATGGTAAGATGAATAGGTCAAAGGAAGGTTCCATCTGCATGGGAACGTATTACCTAGGAACTAATCACAAATGCCGTCAGAACTCGGTGCGCCGTAAATTCGCGTTAACCATGGGTCTTCTATGGGGGGAGTAAGTCAGCCGTGATACTTTTCTCGTTCGCATGTCAACGGACTGACAGAGACGTACGCTGTAGGTCTTGCGGGACTACATGCACATGGGTGGGAGCCCTTACGTCCCACGGGCTCTGGGGTCTATGAGTGTCTGCCAGGGGCGCGTAGATCTCCATCATGAGGGGTGGAATCAGGCGTTCAACCTGCTGGCAGAAATGGGTGGGCATGCGTTGTGCGGAGAAGCACGGTTTGGCTTGGACCAACAACCGGGCCCCACACCTAAGTGGGAGTGGACAGGAACGTACGCCTGGTTGTGCAACATGGTCTTGGTCGTCCATGGGTAAAGTAACGCACCTCTGCAGAGTGTAAAAGGATGTGGCATGTTACCCCCTGTTCCGGGAAGGAACTGCGAACGCTACAGGAAAGGCAACTCCATGAAGTTCTAGCTCCTGTGATGGTCTGGCGGGCATAGTTTTCAGAATTAAAAGCAACCTCTTGAAGAAAGTTTTACAAAACCTTGCATTAGCTTATGACTCTTTCGAGTTTAAAGCTGTAGTTAGTGCATCAAACCACCCACTATATATCATGAACTTGATGAGTAACGCTCGTTACTCATTCGTTCCCGTTGACCCCCTGCTTAGAGTTGAAGCCTATGGAAGTCGTCACCGTGAAGTCATCGCTACCTCGTGAAGCTAGGTGGGGTGATCTACTACTTGGTCGGTAAAAGCATCATCATCAACAACGCTGGTGGAGGACAAGCTATCAAGGTGTAGGTAGAGTCCATTCTTGGATTTAGCAGTTATAAGCCGTAGATTAGGGCTGACATCAGCCGTAGTGGATTAGTTCTGAGCTAGAGTCGTTCTCCAGCTCGGATCTTCGAATTGATTCTTCTGATGTTTCATTTGTATGAGATCTTCTTGATTCATCAAGGAGATTCTCAAGATTTTGTAATGAAGTTTGTATCCTATAGCTTTGCTTGGACCCGCTGTGTTTCTGTTGTTCCACTCTGAGAGATGTAATATTCCCGGATAAGTCCTTCTGTGAGTATTATGTCACCGACTTGCGCACTACACATGCAGTGGTGTGCCGGATCACCACAGAGAGGGTCATCTTGCCACCAGTGGCGGCGCTTTGATTTGATCATACTGGGTCGTGGCCCACCCTTCCCTATGAATTTCACCACTATATCTAGTATTATTTTGGCCCACTAACACAAATGTCCACTATTTGTGCTGCTTTAGGCCCATTCTTGTTGATCGGACCATGCTAATTATTGTTGCATGCTCCGCCACTTCTTGCCGCACCCCTCTCTTATTATGGAAATAAGGACTGACCTCTCCATTAATCGCAATTGCAGACTGGCCTCCCGAGATCAACTGAAAAATTCTATGGACCACCCCGGACTCAAAACCTTTGCGGCGCAGGACTTCGACCAGGAAATCCCAGTTAACGGTGTCGTAGGCTTTCTCGAAGTCGAGTTTCAGCAAAATCCCTCCTAACTTCTTTGACTTCACATCATGCACAATTTCCTGCCTCGTCCAAAATGGACCGACCCTTAATGAACGTCGACTGGTTCGGTCTGACAATCATGTGAGCAATATGGTCAAGCTTAATAGCGAAAGCCTTCAAGATAATCTTAAAGATCACGTTAATGAGAGTGATGGGTCGAAACTATGAAATTCTATCGGCCCCTTGAAATTTCGAAATCAGCGAGAGGACCCCAAAGTTTAGTCTAGAGACATGAATTCGCCCAAGAATTAAGTCATTAAGGCAGTGAAGGACCCCCCAGCTTCACTAGAGGCCAACATCGTTTGAATAATAACATCGGAAATCCTTCTGGACACGGGATAGAGTCAGATTTCATGGACCCAACAAGAGCCTCCAATTCTCCTTCTGAGTAGGCGAGAGCCACCTCCTTGTTCTCCATGTCCGCCACCAACCTGTAACCCCTCCAAGTGTACGCCGCAAGGCCGCATCGCCGAGGAAGGGAGGAACCCATCAAATCTCTATAAAACCCATATATGTAGTCCTGGATAGCCCTCTTATCCGAGATCGGCCCCTGATCCGTAGTCAAGGAGGATATCAGCCATTTTATACGGCGCCCGTTCGCAATCGCGTGAAAGTAGGCCGTGTTTGCATCCCTTTTAAGGGCCCACCTCAGTCTACCCATCTCTCTCTCCAGTACTCTTCCTCCTGTCTCAAAATTTGGAGGAGCTACTATTCGAGATGGTAGAGGAAGGTCCACTCCTTCACATCAGCCCTAGCAACTCCTTGATCCGACGCAGGATCGACTCCTTAGCCTGCTTAGCTTCTCTCCCTTTGTTCCTGCTTCACCCCTTCAGAAATTGCCTCATGCGAGCACTCATCAAATGCCACCAGTCAATGATGTCTCGCCCCCCTCCCCCGCCGAGGACATCAACTCCACCCATTTAGACCTCAGTAGGTCCTCAAAGCCCTGAGACCCAAACCAGCTCGATTTCAAAGAAAACATGTTGCTACGGACGATGGCACCCACTCCCGCGTCAAAGATCAGGGGAGTATTGAAAGTGCATTTCGTTTTCCCAGTGTTTTGTGTGTTAGTTAACAATACTAAGTACATTATTTATCGAGGTGTTTAGTGTGCATGTGTTATACTTAACATCGGCATCGATCACCGAAAAGTCGGTGAAGTTTGGCCTGAGGTTTTTGGGACAGAACTCAACCGGATTATTCGGACCGGATTATTCATCCTGGACCGGATATTCCGGTTGCTGAGAAAGGAGCTCAAAAATGGCTAAGGACTGAGAATTTCACATACTGGAGTCAACCGGATTATTCGTACCGGATATTTCATCCTGGACCGGATATTCCGGTTGCTGCGAAAAATTGCTAAGGACTCGAAGTTTTGAGCTACTGGAGTCAACCGGATTATTTGGTCCGGATTATTCATCCCGGACCGGATATTCCGGTTGCTGCGAAAAATTGCTAAGGACTGGAAGTTTTGAGCTACTGGAGTCAACCGGATTATTTGTACCGGATATTTCATATCTATACCGGATATTCCGGTTGCAGTTGAAGAAGTGGAAAAATGGCTAAGGACTAGAAGATTTGCGTACTGGCATCTACCGGATTATTTGTACCGGATTATTTCAGATCAACCGGATAATCCGGTCCAGCACTGCAGTTCTGCGTGGAGCAAACTAACCGGATATTCCGGTCCAAACTTGGACCGGATATTCCGGTACCTTTTTTCCTGCACAACGACTAGTTGTGAGGAGGACTATAAATAGCCCTCCTCTTCTTCCTCAAGATCTAGTTCCCCCTTAGCATTGATGAGCATTTAAGAACTCACCAAATCCCTCATAACTCCCAATCCCTCCACCCAATCTTGAAGATCTTTGGAGGATTGAAGGAGAAGGCCCCGATCTACATCTTCACCGACCCGTTCTTCATTTCCCCCTCTCTAGCTAGAGGGATCTTGCCTAGGGTTTCCTCTTGTGGAGAACCTAGGCATCTTGTTTCTTGTTGGTGATTCAAGAGTTGTTGGGAGCCCCCAATTAAGTTGTGGGTGTGTGCCCCAAGGTGTTTGTAAAGGATTTGATCCCCGCCTCAAATGGGTTCTATAGTGGAAGGTGAACTAGGCCTTTGTGGCGAAGTTCATCGGAGAATAGGGTGAAGCCTTAGTGGCGTTGAGTAGGCCTTTGTGGCGAGCTCACACCCTCCAACGAGACGTACTCCCCTAAAAGGAGGAACTCGGAAATACATCGTCTCCGTGTGCTTCCATCGGTTACCTCGTTCCTCCCTCTCTTTACTTACTTGTACTTGTTGCATTGATTGCTTGTCTTGTCATATAGGTAAATTCATCACTAGTTGCACTATCTAGAGAATTTACCTTTCTTGTCAAGCCTAAAATTGAGAAAAATTAAAATTTGCCGTAGCACCTATTCACCCCCCCTCTAGGTGCCCATACTATACTTTCAATTGGTATCAGAGCCTCGGCTCTTCTATCGGGCTTAACCGCCTAAGAGTTTAAGTATGGGTGATGAGGAAGACGCTCCGTCCGAAGGAAATGTGTCCATGAATGATCTCAATGCTTTGAGAGAATCATTGACCTCATCCATAGACACTAAATTTGAGGAGTTGCGTCTACTCATGACAACACTCCTCAAAGCCAAGGAACCGGAGGTGGTCGACTCATCCCCTCCGGAAACGGAGGGTGCCAAGATTGGGGTTGATGGTGAACCACTTAAAACTGCTTCCGCCGAACAATCCGCTAAGAAGGGTGCGAGTGGAAAGGAAGGATATCATGCCGTTGAAGGCCTATATTCTCCCGATCCTCCCATCCCTTTTCCTCATATAATTCCTAGGGGAGATCCACCTAAAATTGATGCATATTCTTTTCGTGAATGGCAATACTACATGGAGACTCACTTGAACTCTTCTTGTATAGATCTTTGGAGAATCACTCGTGATGGATACAAGCCATATGATCCCAAGAATCTCACAAGAAGAGAGGTTGTAGATTGCCAACTCAATTACACCGCTTTGTCCATCCTTCGTCAAGCCGTGGGCCCCAATCACATGCCGCATCTTCAACACTTCTCCACCGCCAAAGAGACATGGGATGCCCTTGTCGTCATGTTTGTTGGGAATGAAAGCATGCAAAGAAATCGCTATGACACCTTGACCAATGAGGCCGAAGGATTCTTCATGCGTGATGGAGAAGATCACGTTGACATGTATCGGAGGCTCAAATCTCTTGCCACCGCTTTCTCTAATGCGGGTGCAACACATATTGATGATGCTTGGATCAAGAGGAAGTTCATAAATTGCCGTGATGCCTTTCGAGGGCACGGATATGAAGAGCATTCAAGGGAGACATGATTTCTCCACCATGACCTCTACTCAAGTCATGCAAGAATTGAGCTCCTACAAAGTGCAAACCAAGAATGCTCTTGACAACCGTGCTAGGGCCATTGGAATGCATCAAGGAGCTTCCGTTGCTTTGAAGGCCAAGGTGTTGACAAGAGAAGTTGAGAATGATGAAGATGGTGAAGAAGCATTGCCTCCATTGAAGGAACAAGAATATATCCCGTTCTAAAGGATCTAATAGCTCTCACCGTGCAAAAGTTTTGGAACAATCCCCCAAAAGGCAAGAAGTTTGTTGAGGAGAAGACCAAGTCTCGTTATGGAAATGATGGGGCTCAAAAAGTGAGATCTTGCTTCAATTGCCAAGACAAGTACCACTTCATAGCGGAATGCCCATATGAGAATAGAGAAAACCATAGCGGCAAGCTCATCCGCAAGGACAAGTCCAAGGTTGAATACAAGAAACCTCATTTCAAGAAGAAACCTTTCAACAAGAAGACTCCTACCAAGTTTGTGCTCTTGACTCAAGAGGAGTATGATTCCGGGAGTGATGAAGAAGAAGAAACAACAAGTGAAGTGGCCGCTCTAGCTATTGCTTCCACTCCATCTTCGTCATCTCTCTTTGAATCCCCCAATGAAAATCTTCCTCAACGCGATGCCAAGTGCTTCATGGCTAAGGCCACGGAGGTATCTTCTTCTCCTAACTCTAAGACCCCTAGTGAACTAGAACATATTGCTTGTCTTAGAGAAGAAGAGGAAAGAGCCTCCTTGGACCGTTTTATGTCTAACATGCAAGGGGAGACCAAGAAGTACTTTGAGCATCTCATGAGGCAATTGGGAGAGGCCCAAGAGGCCCTTGAGAAGAAAGGTAGATTGAGAGAAGGGATGCGGATGAAATTGCATCTCTCTCAATGACTCTTGAAGAAGAGCATGATGGTAGAGTTTCTCTACAGGATGAACTTGAAACTATTGAAACCACTCATAATGAATTTGTCTCTAAAATCATTAAGGAACGTGATCTTGCTATTGCTAAATATAAAAAGGCTAAAAAGGATAAAGTAGAGTTTGGGGTTGGTCATGGTAAACTATCCGAGGAGTTTGAAAAGCTAACCATTGCTCACAAAGCTTTGGAAAGCCAACACTCATCCCTCAAAGAGTTGCATGAACAACTTCAAACTCAACTTACTCAATCTAACCATCCTAGCACTTCTACTTCTTCTTGTGATCATGCAAATATTATTGAAGAAAATGCTAGGTTGAAGGATGAGCTAGCAAGGCTCAAGGGCAAAAGCGCTCAAGTTGAAAAGGTGGTGCTTGCCACCCCACAAGTGGTTGCCTCAAGCACTAATGCGGTCATTTCTAGACCACAAGTGAGTTCTCCAAGGCAACAAGTGGGCAAGCAAGGTCTTGGCTATGTAGCCAAGAAAAGGAACAAGAAGAAGAAGAACAAGAAGAAGAACAAACATGGTGCTTCGGGTGGTATTGTCATGAGGGACAACACTACTCGTAGCTCCTCCGCGGGAACTAACAACCCACACCATTTCTTATATGTTGATTATTATGGTGTTGTGCAAGCTAAATATGTTGGTCCTATTGAGGGTTTTATTGACTACACTATATGGGTTCCAAAGACCCTTGTTGCTAACATGAAGGGACCCAACTCGGGTCCTAACTCTAGTCAATGATCTCTTGCAGGACTATGCTTCCGGTGGGACTAAATGGATTCTTGATAGTGGATGCACTAATCATATGACCGGAAGCAAAGAACTAGTGACGGAGTTGCGACCAAATGACATCCAAGCAACCGTCACTTATGGGGACTCGTCCAAGTCTAAGGTATCCGGGTTTGGCAAGGTTGTGGTGGCTCCCGATATCACTATCGTGAACGTCATGCTTGTCGAATCCCTTGGTTACAATTTACTTTCCGTCCGCTCTCTTAGTAAGATGGGGTTCTCCGTCTTCTTTGATGGTGATATTGTGGTCCTTTTGAGGAGCAAGACTCTTGACGTCGCTCACGTGGGACATGTTGAAAATGAGTTGTATGTGGTAGACTTTTCGAAGTCAACCAACACTCAAGCAATGTGTCTTTTCGGGAAGGCGGACTTGGGATGGTTATGGCATCGCCGGCTATCCCATGTCAACATGAGAACTTTGCAAAGTCTTCACAAAAGTGGCCTTATTGTTGGACTAAAAGAAAATGTTTCCTTTGCAAAGGATCGCGTTTGTAGGTCGTGTGTTGAAGGGAAGATGCATGACATTGTGCACAAGGCCAAGACTATTATCTCATCAAAGAGGATCTTGGAGCTTCTTCATGTTGATCTCTTTGGTGCCGTGCCCGAGGCAAGTCTTGGCGGCAAGAAGTATTGCTTGGTGATTGTCGATGATTATTCAAGATACACTTGGGTTTATTTCTTCAAGTGCAAGAGCGAGACCCAACAAACCATCATCGACTTCTCCAACGAAGTGCAACGTCAACACAATGTGCAAATCATGGCTATTAGGAGTGATAATGGGTCGGAGTTCAAGAACTATACATTGAATGAATTTCTTAGTGAAGAAGGCATTCGTCACCAATACTCCGCCACTTACACTCCTCAACAAAATGGTGTTGCCGAAAGGAAGAATCGCACTCTCTTGGATATGGCAAGGACCATGTTGGCGGAGTACTCTTCTCCCCAATATTTATGGGCCGAGGCCGTATCCACCGCATGCCACTCCTCCAACCGCCTCTACATCCGCAAAGGCTTGAGCAAGACCCCATATGAGATCCTCACCGGCAACAAGCCCAACGTATCCTACTTCCGTGTATTCGGTTGTAAGTGCTTTTATTTGATCAAGGGTATTAGGTTGTCGAAATTTCAATCCAAAACTATTGAGGGTATTTTTGTTGGTTACGGTGCCGAATCCCACACTTATAGAGTCTATGACAAAGCCTCACGGATTGTCATAGAATCTTGTAGTGTGGTGTTCGAGGAAAATGACGGCTCCCAAGTGGCGCAATTTCATGTTTCAAATGTAGATGTTGAAATGCCTCAAGAAGCCATAGGAAGGATGGGTGTGGGATTCTTCCGCCCCATCGAGGGACACCTTATGGCGACTCGAGAAGGACTATCTACCCAAGTGGAGCCCTCCTCTACTTTTGAAGATCAAGCCAAGGAGCCACCTACTACACCTAACCGAGAACATATTCAAGACCCTCCTCTCATTGATCAAGTGACTCCGCAAGTCGTACCCACTCCTCTCACTAATGCGAGTCAAGATCAAGGCCAAGATCATTCATCCTCGTCATCCTCTTCTCAAGATGAAGCTAGTATTGAAGATATTGTTGATGACAATGTTGATGATCAAGGCCATGTTGGTCAAGATGGGGACCCAAATGATCAAGATGATCAAGTGATTCCTCCTCGCAATAATGAGGAGATCGAAGCCCGTCGCATCAAAAGGATAAGAAGAGCTTTGAAGCAAATTGATGCCCAAGATAACAAGGTCTTGGAGGATGTTCAAGCTAGAAGATCCACTAGAAGGCAATTGGCTCATTTTTGTGAGCATCAAGCTCATATCTCTATGGTGGAGCCTAAGAAAGTGTATGAAGCTCTTGAGGACTCCGATTGGGTTGAAGCTATGCATGATGAGCTCAATAACTTTGAGCGCAACAAGGTTTGGAGATTGGTTGAGAAACCCAAGGATTGCCACAATGTTATTGGCACCAAGTGGATATTCAAGAACAAGCAAGATGAGAATGGCATTGTCATTAGGAACAAGGCAAGATTGGTCGCTCAAGGTTACACCCAAGTTGAAGGCATTGACTTTGATGAAACTTATGCGCCCGTGGCTCGCCTTGAGTCCATTCGTATCCTCCTTGCTTATGCTTCCTCACATAATTTCAAGTTGCAACAAATGGATGTGAAAAGTGCTTTCTTGAATGGTCCACTAAAAGAGGAGGTATATGTTAAGCAACCTCCGGGGTTCGAGAATCTCAACTTTCCTAACCACGTTTACAAACTTGACAAGGCTCTCTATGGTCTCAAACAAGCACCTCGTGCTTGGTATGAGCACCTTAGGGAGTTGTTAGATGATCGTGGTTTCGAAGTTGGGAAGATCGACCCCACTCTCTTCACCAAGAGAGTAAAGGGAGAGCTTTTCATATGCTAACTCTATGTGGACGATATCATCTTTGGCTCAACTAACCAAGCTTTCAATAATGAGTTCTCTAAGCTTATGACTGACAGGTTCGAGATGTCTATGATGGGTGAGCTTAAATTCTTCCTTGGCTTTGAGATCAAGCAATTGGCTCGTGGGACTTTCATTTCTCAAGCCAAGTATACCCAAGATATGATCAAGAGGTTCAACTTCCAAGATGCTAAGATCAAGACATCTCCTATGCAAGTCAAGTGTCATCTCTCTCGTAATCCAAAAGGGAGTAAGGATGTGGACCAAAAGCTTGATCGTTCTATGATTGGTTCTTTGCTCTATCTTTGTGCATCTAGGCCCGATATCGTTTTGAGTGTAGGTGTGTGTGCAAGGTATCAAGCGGCTCCTAAGGATTGCCATCTAATGGCGGTTCATAGAATCTTTCGTTATTTGGTTCATACCTCAAGATTTGGTTTGTGGTACCCAAAGGGGGCACAATTTTCTCTCATTGGATATACGGATTCCGATTGGGCGGGTGATCAAGATGATAGGAAGTCAACTTCGGGGGCTTGTCAATTTCTTGGTAGGTCCCTTGTAAGTTGGTCCTCGAAGAAACAAAATTGCATCTCTCTCTCCACCGCCGAAGCCGAATATGTTGCCGCCGCAAGTGCATGCACCCAATTGCTATGGATGAGGCAAACTCTCAAGGAATATGGAGTTCATTTGGACAAAGTACCTCTTCTATGTGACAATGAAAGTGCTATCAAGATTGCATACAATCCGGTGCAACACACAAGGACGAAGCACATTGAGATTCGCCACCACTTCATCCGTGATCACGTGGCGAGAGGAGACATTGCACTCGGTTATGTGCCCACCAAGGACAATCTTGCGGATATTTTCACGAAGCCACTTGATGATGCAAGGTTCATGTTCTTGAGGAATGAGCTAAATGTGATTGATTCAAGGAGTTTGGCTTGACTATCTTGCGCACACCCCTATAGATGAAACGTGTTCGAGCTTAGATGTAGGCATGGACATAGGGGGAGTGCTATCCTAACACATTGGGTTCTCCCTCCCCCCATTATGCCCATAGCAAAAAATTCATTGTGATCTCTTTTTCTAATGTTGAATTGTGAGCTTCAATGTTGAGTTTTGGCAATGCCCCCAAGATATATCTTCGCGGTTGCATACCAAGAACTCTTACATGGTGGCTTCGGCCACCAACCTCTTCTTTTCGAAGAGTTGGATCTTAGTTGGGTTTTTCTACTTGTCATTTCATTGCATTTCGTGTGTTTTTCCCGGCTAAGTGTTTCTTCCTAGGAAAATCCCACTCAATTGGTATTTTAGTTGGTTGCATCTTGCTCTTGAGAGGGATAAGTACTAGTCTCAGTTTGGTAAATCTATCCTAAGCCTTTCTCTCAAAAAGCCTTTCTTTCTAAGCACTAGTGTCGTCCGTTGAAAACTAGGAAATTTCGAATCAGGAGGCAGTCGGAATTTCCGGTTCAGTTTTGAACCGGAATATCCGGCTGTACCGGAATATCCGGTTCAAACTTGAACCGGAATATCCGGTTCGGCGAAATCCATATAACCTGGAGCCCGACGGGGAGGGGCAGTTCTTGCCCTCTTTCCCGTCCGCTCCTCTCCACCAAATCGCCGCCGCCGTGGTTCTTGGCCTCCCGGGCCGTTTCCTCCGCCGCAAGATCTTGGAGATTTGGCCTGGATCTTGATCTCCTCGCGTTTTGGAACGATTCTACCCAAGCTTTTCTCTCCATGGATCCCGGTATTGTTCAAATCTCTTGAATCTTGGTGCTATAACCTCACCTTCCATGGATGTGCGTTTTGTTGGCTTGCTTGGTAGATTTCGTTCCGAAGAGGACCCCCCAATACATGCTAGAAACCATAGAGTAGATTACTTGTTTGCAATCCATGTGGAAATCTGAGATCTAGGTTGATTTTGTGCTGTTCCGCAATTTACCGGAATATCCGGTCCACGACTGAACCGGAATATCCGGGCAACCGGAATATCCGGTTCAGTTTTGAACCGGAATATCCGGCTAAGTCCAGTACTGTTTTAAGGGCAGCCCCAAATGGATCTTTCCCAGATTTCTACCTCGATTGTTTCCTGTAATCTCCTCTATCGTTTCTATGTATGATTGTATCCGTTGTATGACACTAGTGTACTCATCTTGTGCTTTTCCTATTCTATCTTGTTTCACAGATGGTGACCACGATCGAAGCGTTCCGAAGCGCAAGAAGCTTGTTTCTACCCGTAACAAGAGGAAACCTCGGCTCAACTATAAGACCGACATTCCTACTCAGGAGTTCAATGAGCTCAGAAAGAAGGATGCCTATCTTTCTCCGAGGGTTGGCAATATTGATTCTCGTTTCTGGAATCTAGAGCAGTCCTACATTTATACTGACATCTATTGTGACTACCGCTATCCGTGCCGCCCTATGCATCCATATGACCATGCCGCTCTCAAGGCCAAGGATGAGTTTGCTGATGCAGCCAGTATTGTTGAGCGTTTCGGTTTGGTGAAGCTCATGGAGACCCAGTGCAACTACAACACGCAGCTTGTGATGCAGTTTATGTCCACCCTCGTGTACTCCACTGGTGATATTGTGACCCGTCTTAAGTGGATGTCTGGGGATACACCTTGTGAAGCATCTTTTGAGAGGTTTGCTCGGCGTCTTGGCTACTCTTACAACGAGCACCCTCCTCTTGGTCACCGCGTCCATGAGGTTGATAGGCCGAGGAGGGAGGTATCCATGGCTGAGCTATATGCCCCTGGTTTCACTGTTGGGGGACTTGAGGGACTGCTTCCACTTTATGATCAGCTGGTGCGTATCTTCAGAGCTTTCCTTGTGCCGAGTGGAGGTAACAACGATGCTCTCACCACTCCTCTGTGCAACCTTCTGATTCTGGCTAAGGAGTGTATGGAGGAAGAGGACCCGGCTGTCTCCTATACTGTGGATGTGATGGACATCATCTTTCACGAGCTCTATGCTGCTATGATTGGTGGCTACACCATACCCTATGCTCCCTATATCATGATGCTTATCAAGTATGAGATGAGGAAGGAGTACACCGAGTTACCCATGGTTGAGCACAAGGTGAGGAAGCTGTATGTCAAGAGGAAGGTGAAGACTGCGGCTGCTTCTCAGAGTGCTCCATTTGAGGGTGGTTCCTCTATGGGTGGTCCTTCTAGCTCTCAGTCTGCTCCCAGGGTGCCTGTGTCTGATATCACCACCTTGCGCAACGTCAGGAAGCTATCCTGGTTTCAGCGCAACGTGCTCTGCATGAAGGTGGACATTCACAAGGAACAGTACAGGGCGTATCGCAGGGACACTGACTTGGCTAGCTCTCAGCGTCAGATTCTCCATCACGTGAGTGGTGGCACTGGTGATGTTCCTGCTCCTCTTGATGCTCAGTCCTACTCTGCTTGGTCTGCTGAGGATTTCACTCCTTGGGAGAGCATTGAGGCGGCTCTCAGGTCTACTCGGGAGACTGCTTCACGAGCTCATGATGCTGCTGCTGATGAGGAGGAGTCTGATGATGAGCAGGGGTCTGGAGACGAGTCGGATGCTTAGACCGTGTCTGGGGCGTTAGTTAGCTATTTCCCTCCTTTTTGGTGTCTCGATGCCAAAGGGGGAGAAGTAGCTATTATAGACTACGGGATTTGCATGGGTTCGGGCACAAGCATTTGCTTTTATCCTTCCTTTGAGAGCTTGTGTCCATTTTATCTTCATTTGTCGTGCTTGTGAACTTGTCGTTTATTGTCGTTTAAAACTATGTGTGCTATTATGTGTGTGACTATTGGTTATCTGGATATTATCATGGTTATCTATTAATGGTGTGTTGGTTATCTATCGTATATGTTGAGGATATTATCTATGATTGTGCTTGGTTATTCTTGGATATATCGTTCTCGCACAAGGTATATACTTCTTTACACTCAACATATTGGTGATGTTGTCTCATTGTCATGTTTGCTACTTGTTGAAAATCTCTTCCTATACATCATTGCATCCATTTGCGTTTGAGGCAAACAAAAGATATGCATAGAGATAGGGGGAGAGTTTTTCATCTTGTTTCAAGCATGATTACTGTCAAGGTTTATTGCAAATCTTAGTATTGTCATCTAACACCAAAAAGGGGGAGATTGAAAGTGCATTTCGTTTTCCCAGTGTTTTGTGTGTTAGTTAACAATACTAAGTACATTATTTATCGAGGTGTTTAGTGTGCAGGTGTTATACTTAACATCGGCATCGATCACCGAAAAGTCGGTGAAGTTTGGCCTGAGGTTTTTGGGACAGAACTCAACCGGATTATTCGGACCGGATTATTCATCCTGGACCGGATATTCCGGTTGCTGAGAAAGGAGCTCAAAAATGGCTAAGGACTGAGAATTTCGCATACTGGAGTCAACCGGATTATTCGTACCGGATATTTCATCCTGGACCGGATATTCCGGTTGCTGCGAAAAATTGCTAAGGACTCGAAGTTTTGAGCTACTGGAGTCAACCGGATTATTTGGTCCGGATTATTCATCCCGGACCGGATATTCCGGTTGCTGCGAAAAATTGCTAAGGACTGGAAGTTTTGAGCTACTGGAGTCAACCGGATTATTTGTACCGGATATTTCATATCTATACCGGATATTCCGGTTGCAGTTGAAGAAGTGGAAAAATGGCTAAGGACTAGAAGATTTGCGTACTGGCATCTACCGGATTATTTACCGGATTATTTCAGATCAACCGGATAATACGGTCCAGCACTGCAGTTCTGCGTGGAGCAAACTAACCGGATATTCCGGTCCAAACTTGGACCGGATATTCCGGTACCTTTTTCCTGCACAACGACTAGTTGTGAGGAGGGACTATAAATAGCCCTCCTCTTCTTCCTCAAGATCTAGTTTCTTCCCCTTAGCATTGATGAGCATTTAAGAACTCACCAAATCCCTCATAACTCCCAATCCCTCCACCCAATCTTGAAGATCTTTGGAGGATTGAAGGAGAAGGCCCCGATCTACATCTTCACCGACCCGTTCTTCATTTCCCCCTCTCTAGCTAGAGGGATCTTGCCTAGGGTTTCCTCTTGTGGAGAACCTAGGCATCTTGTTTCTTGTTGGTGATTCAAGAGTTGTTGGGAGCCCCCAATTAAGTTGTGGGTGTGTGCCCAAGGTGTTTGTAAAGGATTTGATCCCCGCCTCAAAGGGGTTCTATAGTGGAAGGTGAACTAGGCCTTTGTGGCGAAGTTCATCGGAGAATAGGGTGAAGCCTTAGTGGCGTTGAGTAGGCCTTTGTGGCGAGCTCACACCCCTCCAACGAGACGTACTCCCCTAAAAAGGAGGAACTCGGAAATACATCGTGTCTCCGTGTGCTTCCATCGGTTACCTCGTTCCTCCCTCTCTTTACTTACTTGTACTTGTTGCATTGATTGCTTGTCTTGTCATATAGGTAAATTCATCACTAGTTGCACTATCTAGAGAATTTACCTTTCTTGTCAAGCCTAAATTTGAGAAAAATTAAAATTTGCCGTAGCACCTATTCACCCCCCCCCTCTAGGTGCCCATACTATACTTTCAAGTATGGCCCGATCTCCGCCACCAAGACGCTGAGAGGAAAACGGACAAGCCACTTCGGGGCCACATAGACTCTATCAAGGACACGCCTAACTGGATTAAGTTGTTTGTTCATCCAGGTGTACCGCGCATCCGACCGTTGAACCTCATGTAGCCCCCATGCCACGATATGAGCGTTGAACATGTCAATACGGGGCCAATTCACTCCATCGTTGTTCTTGTCCTCCTGAGACCACAACAGATTGAAGTCCCCTCCCATTAGAGTAGGTCTGGTGGAGGTGCCGACCCTGTTAGATAACTCCTCTAGGAACGCCCTAGACCCCGGTGGTCCGATGGGCCATCAATTCCCATGAACTCAAAGATAAAGCCCGAGGGCCTATGCAGAGACCGACAAGGAAATGACATGTTGCCCTGTCTCCACCCTGCCAACCTCAAAGAGATTGTTTCTAAGACCGATGAGCATACCCCCCCCCCCCCACTTCCCTACCCGGGGGACCCAAGACCAGAAAAATTTCTCCCCCATCTCAAGGCTCTCAAGTTCCGACCGAGAGAAATCCTGCTTAATGGTTTCCTGCAAACAAACCACATCAATCATGTGCGTTCGGAGATACTCTTTGAGGAGGGTGCGGCATCCCTGAATACGTGTGGTTCACAAGAACGGAGCTAACAAAAAATAGAGGATAGTTCCTTGTTTCAATTTCGAAGGAAAAAATGTTGAAATTGCGGAACAGAGGAGGGCGTCGTCACCGGAGTAGCGGCACCACGACTAGTGCGCTGGCTTCTGGCAGGAGAAGCTACGGTGAGGAGGTTCCTTCGACGCGGCGGGAGGATCTTGCACACCTGGTCAAGCCGTGGTGTGGTACACCGAAGGTTCGCACGGTGTAAGTCATGAAAGTGCTCACACATGAATTAGATTTCCCTTTTTTGCATCGTACTCTCTGTTATGCAAGCTAGGCCCTAGAAGTCATGAAAGTGCTCACACTGTCACACATGAAACCATTTTGAGCGAGCTAGGCCCTAGACAAAATCAGCATGTATCGGACCCTAAGTATTGTAGCAAAAAAAAAAAAACCTTGTCTATTTAGGAGTTTACGTACCAACATTAAATTGAGCCCATAGGTTTTTTTTTTTCTTGCGAGAAGTACCCAGATCTACTAGGAGCACAACGTGGATGTTCACTGTTCAGCCAATATAAGTTTCTTTTGTGTATGTTTCAAACAACACTTTAAACGGTGTTACATCTCATGTTTGTTTTTTCAAACATTTAAGAAGAAATTGTATACTATGAAATTATTTTTGATACAATGATACAAGGATATTTTGTAATGCACTCCTCCATTTTTCCTCAAAAAATACGTTGTCCGTGTGTTGGGTGGAACTGGCAAGAAATGATTGTCCAAGGAGTAATATCCTATGAAATTCAGCATGCAATGCTATTATTGGAGGAATCTATACAGGTTTGTACTTCTGCATATGTTAGGATCTTCAGTTTCTTCTTCTCGAACATGCCTGGGAGCACATGTTTGCAGGTTCTTCAGTTTCTTGCTCAGACCCATTGGTAAAGAACCCCCAGGCATGCATGACTGGTCATTTCTTCACGCTGGTTGCACTTTGATAGACCATGGTAGTGTCAACCTTGTTAGAGGAACTTCGCCGAGGCCTCCGCCTTCACAAATTAAAGTAGCATATGCGAATGAAGAACGCTTGTTATGCAGGTGATACACGCTGGTAGGCCGTGCTCATCAGTGAACTGTGACTTCGGCCATAGAAGAGATATATCAGTGCACCAGCCACTAGCCATACAGAAACACGGATCCAGGTGTGACTCCTGTGGCCAATGAATCAAAAAATGTGAGACCTTGATTATTTTCAGAAGTTGCTAGGATCACAACTCAGACGAACATGGTTAGAATATTCAGTTGGTAATATTCAAATCCCAAAGGGTACCTAATTTCAGGTGTTTTTTTTCCTCAAACACCCATCTAAGTGTGTGTCATTTTTTATTTGAAGAACCCGATAGGGCGCAAAATACAACAAACCAACACAAACCGAAGAT
>JAPCYS010003748.1:0-32596 GCA_028641055.1 Alopecurus myosuroides
TCCAGCCGCCACCACCCCCGCCTCCACCGGCAAATCCAAACATGGCTCTAGCCGCACTGCCTGCACCACCACGGCAAAACGCCGGAACCAATGCTTACCCGAACCCGGCAGGACAACTCGCGATGATCCAGAAGGTATGCCCCTCTCGCAGAGCCCAAAAGACTAACACGAGGCAATTATGCATGGCAGTGCAGACACCACCAAAAAAGCCCGAGTACTTGAAGATGGCGGACCAGCCAATCACGTTCCCGATGAAAGACCACCCACCACGAGTCTATCGACCAGGACACGCCGCCCTTGTCATCCAAGCACAAATTGGCAACTACGACTTAGCCCGCGTATTCATGGATGGGGGTAGTGGCCTCAACATTATCTACGCGGATACACTCCGTCGGATGAACAAGAACCTGGACGGCCTCTCGGAATCAGAAACATCCTTCCACGGGATAGTTCCGGGCAAGGCAGTCCGTCCACTCGGAACAATCAACCTAGAAGTCGTGCTGGGCACTCAGAGCAACTACAGAAGAGAGTTCCTCGACTTCGAAGTCGTCGACTGGACCTCACAGTACCACGCCATTCTGGGCCGAACAGCGTTCGCCAGATTCATGGCAGTACCACACTACGCCTACCTGAAGCTCAAATTACCTGGAGAATATGGTGTAATCACCATCGACGGAGACTTTCAGAAATCCAACAAGTGCGACATTGAATTCAATGAGATCGCAAAATCTTTCGGGATGCAAGAAGAACTTCAAGAGCTGGCAAAGACCACAGACCACTCCGTGATGCCCCTCACGAAGAAAAACACGCCTGAACTGGAAAACATCCACCAAGGACATCCACCAAGGAGACTGCGGACATCATGCTAGCTGGAAAACAATAATGGGAAAGGCCTTCCGAGCAGGATTCTACTGGCTAACAGCAGCTACTGATGCTAAGAACCTGGTCGAACGATGCGATGCCTGTCAGCGATTCGCACCAAGACCACATGCACCTGCTACAGAATTGCACATGATACCCATTGCCTGGCCCTTCGCGCAATGGGGGCTGGATATGGTTGGACCACTACGCAAGTCCACGTCTGGTGGATATACACACTTGCTGGTCGCAGTTGACAAGTTTACCAAATGGATCGAGGCTATGCCAGTAACTTCGGCTAGCGCCCAATGCGCCGTCAAGTTCCTCGACTCCATTGTATGCAGATTTAGAGTGCCTCACGACATCATTACAGACAATGGTACAAACTTCACAGCAAAAGAAACACAACAGTTCTGCGAGGAAAAAGGCATCAACTTCAAGTTTGCTTCAGTTGCCCACCCGCAAACGAACGGACAAGTCGAAAGATCCAACGGCTTAGTTTCGGCTGGCATCAAGAAACGTTTACTCGATCGTCTACACCCCGTAGCAGGACATTGGGCAGAAGAGCTACCCTCCGTACTATGGAGCCTCCGCACAACTCCAAATCGATCCACAAAATACACACCATTTTTCATGGTATACGGGGCAGAAGCAGTCCTTACCGAGGATGTTAGATTCAGCGCCCCACGAGTTGTGGCCTACAGCGAAGAAACCTCCAACAAGGCACTCGCGGAAGATATGGATGCACTCGACGAGATGCGGGACATCGCGCTCGCAAGATCCACAGTATATCAGCAATCACTGCGAAACTATCACAGTCGCCGCATACGCCACAGAGCATTCGCGGTTGGAGATCTAGTGCTGCGACTCAAGCAGAAGGAAGGACACAAGCTCGAGCCACCCTGGGAAGGACCCTTCATCATACACGAAGTCATCCCAGGTGGAGCCTATAGGCTGAAGAATCCATCGACTGGAGGAATCTATTCCAACCCTTGGAATATTGCACACCTCCGCAAATTTTATCCCTAGGTTTACTTGTTATCACAAAAAATAAGGCTATTCTAGCCACTCTTGTAGCTCGAATACATGGCTTCTCAGTCATTGCAATAAAAACATGGTTTCTCCATCATATTCACTCGAAGCTTCCTATTCTTTACATGCTAAAAAGTTACAGGTACACACCCCATAAACACACGGGGCTACACCTACAACTAAGCATCACAGGAAAAATCATACATACAAGGTTACACACCTTACAACAGTTTTTACAAACTATACAAGATTACAGGATATGCACATCCGACAATCAATCAAAGCGCTGAGCATTCTCAGTCGCTAAAACTCTATCTATTTCCTCAGAGGTCAATCGGATGATTTTCTCCGCTGCAGGACGAACAGCATCATAGTAGGGTGAAATATCATCGATTGGACCATCTGGGAGCCTGGCTACGGAGTTAACATTTATTTCAGGATGCCATATCCGGACAAAGGAGAGAGCTACAACCGCGCCGCAAGTCATCTGATTGCGCACACACGCGCGAACCTCTCCCTCACGTCCGAACAACCTGAGAAGATAGCTCCAATCTTCGGGACCCCTTTCGAGTGGGTAAAAGGCAGCGTTCATCGCAACCAAGACCTCGTGAAAAGAACTCACGAGAATTCTCACCTGGATGACACGGAACTTCAAGGTGGCCATCACAAATCCTCGACTGCGACCAGACCAGAAATTGATCGCATGAGGCTTTGAGCTGCCAGCCTCTTGAAGAATGTGATTTTCCACCCACTGCTTTTCTTCCCTGTCATCCGGTTTAACAACTGAAGAGCAAACATGCTTAATCAGCTAAGGAAACAAGACAAAAAGAAGACACGGGGGCTGTATTACTTACACAGTAAATCCCTCGCAACTGAAGCTAACTCATCCATCAGAAACTGTTCGCGTTCAGTCGCCAGTTTCTGCTTCGACTTTGCCACATCGGCTACACCGCGCAGAGCTTTAAGCTTACGCTCACCTTCCTGGACCCTATCACGAAGACCCGCATAGGTACCAACAGCGGCGACAAGGGGATTTACTGGAGTAGCACGTCCACCTGAAGATTCTGCGGCAAACCCAGTAGCCTGGAAGTGTACAAGGAAAGAAGTAAGACGCCCTATTCGAAGTATCTCTAGTCGCACATTGACGAGTGCTCGGGGGCTACTCCCATCGGGAGAAAATACACAAACAACAAGAAGCAATTTCCAGACGAACATTTCGATTAAGGACAATGAAGATACGGGAATACATCCCAAGGTTCATTACAATCAAGATGGAAAAGAAAAACAAAACTACGAAGCTACAGTGGTGCTCCCGCTAGCGGCAGTCGCCCCTCCTTTGAGTCGAGCAAATAGCTCAGACAGCTTCCGAGCAAGGATGGCGGCTTGCTCGCCAAAACGAGAGAGCCGTACCTTTTTGCCCGTGGAGGGGTCGACTGGAAGAGCCGAGTAGGCCTCCTCCAAACCGTTGACTCCATGCGCAAGCGCGAACTGGATCGCAGTCTTTGCGCCAGACTCCGACTGGGCGACCGCGTAGGCCTCCAGGAAATTGCTTCCCGAAAAGATCTTCAGCAGGTCGTCTAGCGCAGGTGGAGGCGCGGCGTTGGCGAGGAAGCGACCGTGCAGTTGCGTCAACACGTGAGTGGCATCGCCAATCAAGGAGCAAACTCCTTTGGCGTGCCTCTTGAGTTAAGCAAGAGTGTCGGTTAGCACATCTACCCGCTGGATCCCAGGGATCTCCAGAGGAACATCCAGAAGACCTGCAAAAGAAAAGAATATCAAGACTTCACAAGTTCTGCGGGATAAAAGATGAAATCGCGAGAGCCTAAATCACTTACCTGCGAGACTCTCAGCAAGGGGACGGAGGAATGTGACAAGGTCAGCATCAGCCTTATTGCCAGCATCCTCTTGATCCTTCAGAGCCTTCCGCGCATCCGCGAGTTGGCTTTCAAGATCCTCCGATCGCATGCGAGAGGCCTCCAGTTCTTGTCGAATAGCCGCCAGATCAACCTCCTGAGTGGTTACCCGCTTAGAGAGACTGTCTTTCTCCGACTCCGAATATTCGAGTCGAGCTGCATAATGACACTTGTCAAAAATCAAGAATTGATGAAAGAATAGGAACAAGAGAAGACGATAAGACTAACTCTTAAGGAGCTCGTTCTCGGTGCGGAATCGACTGCGGTCTGATTGAAGCTTCTCACATTCCGATTCGGCAAGAACAACACGGCGGCCAATCGCCGCAAGAGAGTCAACAAGCGACTACAAAAGTACAGGGGTAGAAGAATTAGAAGATATAAACTGGAGCCTGTACCCGACTGAATTCAATCGACTACAGCCTCAGGGGCTACTCGCATCGGGAGCACTGCCGTGCACCCGATAAAATCAAGAAGAAGGAAAAGACAAGACTTTGAGCCTGTAGCCGATCGCACTACTAGGGAAAAGCTTACCCGTGACGCACCATTTTGCTTATCCGTGACGCACCTGGGCGCGTCACGGCTATCACGCCGCGCCTATGGGTTTAGCCGTGACGCACCTAGCTGGTGCGCCACGCCTATTGATACCCGTGACGCACGGGCTCGGTGCGCCGCGGCTATTGCGAGGCGCGTCACGCCTAACTCCGTAAGTGCGCCACGGCTATTAATTTAGGTGCGTCACGGCTATTCTATGCTGTATTTTTTAAAAAAAGGCAGTACCGTATTTGTACAGGTATATACAGCTCAAATACAGAAGAATGTCAGTACACAAAATACAGAAGAATATCAGTAGCTCAAATACAGGTATGCAATTGATAGCATAAATTTTCATAGCAGAAATATTACATAGTCTCGAAAACAAACATATATACTACTAATAAATCCAGGAGTTAGTCTCGAAAACAACCATATTACATAGTCTCGATCATCACCACATAATCTATCTAGCGGCGCGGATGTAGTTTCCATCATGTCCAAGTTGGCGATGTCACTATTCCTCATGGTGATCAGAAGCTCTGCCAACCTCCATACCAGCTCTTGCGGAATGGAACTGCCTCCATGCTTGAGAGTTGAGGATGACCCGACCATCAGCGTTATCCCTGGTGATCGGAACTGCGGTGACAGGTCCTGATTCTCCACGGCGTACTCCAATGGTACCTTGCTCCATGCCAGCACTATCCGCTACCGCCATCGGTATTTTCTACAACACACAATTCCAAGAAAGAATAAAAGCACAATGTCAAATACCGGATAAGAAAGTGTTAAGAACATAAGCAACTATACGAATAAGAAAGTGTTAAGAAACATACCATGACATGTCCATTGAGATGTTAGTGTTGGTGATGCGATGCACGAAAGGGGACCCGATGTAGCTATCTATCTGGGCAAGTTTCTGAAGGACACGGTCCTTCTCAAACTCGCTAAGATTCGCTCTTTGAGCAACCACCACATGTTTCCATGGGTCCTCCTCGTCCATATCATCCTCAGTGTCCATATCCTCGGTGTTCCCAGTTTCCTCCTCACTCCGCCATCCTCGCTCGCAATCCCGCCCATATACAGAATTTTGATGCGGGGTTGCGGTCCTTCCATAGAGAAGTGAATGTAATCACCTCCGCTTAAATTGTACGTGGCGATGATAGCCTGCAATTGTGGCCCGCAGAAGTAGGTCTTCGTTCTTTCTTTTTCACTCGAAGAATGTAGGTGGTCCCGTGAACATTGAAATCCACGTTACTGCCAACTAACTCGTTGAATTCTTCGCGAATATTGCATGGTAGAATCTAAAAAAGAAATATGAAGAATCTTTTGTTAATAAACACAAGTCTCAAGCTAGATAGTAAAACGAAAGAACAAGTTAACATAAAAAGAATTGTTAATTACCAACGAATCAACGTCACCGTCGTGGAGTTGAAGCATAAAAGAAGCCCCAGTGAATCGTCCTTCGGCACATCGAGACCGACATACTTCGCAAGCCATGTTCTATTTAATTAAGAAAGTACACATAGAGGTTAGAGGAGCATAGCTATCACAAAACAAGGATTCCTTTTAATTAAGAAAAGGAAACTAGGATTATCATTGTGTTGTAACAGAGAGCATGATTCCTTATTCTATCTCCTACCCATAGATTCTTTTTCTTCTCAAGCAGCCCCACAGAATTAGATTGTGAAGATAACAGTGTGTCATTAGTAGTGCTCTGTCAAACTTAACAATAATGTAAGTAGTGCATAATCTCAGAAGCAGCAAGCATACAACCATGAACTTCATGGAGCAGAGCACCTAAACAGCACCTTCCATTAATAATACTAACTTAAAATAATATGTAGAGAAGAAAAACTGGGGTTCAGTCCCAGTAAAAATCAAGGAGAAATCATCAATATGTAAGACTTTTATTTGGGTACCAAGGTTGGTCCTGCTGTCTTGGCTTGCTGAAAAGTTACTGAATTTTTGCTAAGTGTTAAGAAAAGAGAGGTTAGCTGAATGTTGGGTTTGTTTTCAGGCCTTTAAAATTCTCTAAATTTTATTTTCCAAGCATGGTTTTGTTAAGCAACTTTAGTACTTTCAAAACAGTAAGAGAATTTAAAAATGAACTTCAACTCCTTGGTGAAAATAAGGTGGGGAAAAGTGCTAGTTGGTGTTTTTCACTGTTTTCCAAAATTCCACTTTTCTGCCTTATTTCTTAGCATAAAACCTTCAAGCAAAACATTGTTTCTGTGATTCCATTTTCTCAAATAGGTTATCCAAAATGTAGTTCATATATCCAAGATCAAACCTGGTCAGTAATGTAAAAACTAAAAACAGAGTATATCAATATTATCAGCCTGACAAGCTAACAGGTAGCTATGCACCAGTGGACCGAAACCAGTAGCTATGCACATGTATAGCATGTTCATGGCAACATCACAAAGATCCCATTAATTAAGCTTGAAGGAGGCACTCAAGAACAAACATACACAAAAGGATTTCCATGCAAGTTCATCAAGTACTAAATAAAGTCAGTGTCAAGGCTACCGAGAACTCGCCAAACCAAAGGGTGAAAGAAGAAGACCACTGCTATGGGCTATGGTTACCTCTCGACTTCTCCACAAAGAGATTTTATTTTTCGAGCTCAATTTACAAGGATCAAGAACTGGTATGATTCCAAAGTTCATACTTCAAGGAATTGATATAGCTAGAAACAATCAGGTATAATTGTCACTATGTGAAAATGAACGCAAGTATCAGGTTGCTAATCTCCATTTGCTCGTCAATCATTTGCTTCAGTGAGTACTAGTAATCAAGAAACAGTTAGCTCGCTGACATAGACCTAGTGCACACAGCAGCTCAAGTACCACACGAGACCTAGTGCACACCTCCTATGGCAACCACTTCTTCTTTCTACTTTTTACCAGGATGTTCTCTTCTCTAACAAATAAAATTAGTAATTTAGCTACATAATAGTCAAAATAATTCAAATTTCGGCATGACAATATCCTCTTTTTTGGACATTCAAACCTGCGCAGCAAAAAATATACTTCAAAAAAGACGACAACACACCCAATGTGAGATAAATCGTTGATTCGTATATACATTTCTCCATTAACAGAAACATACATTCATAATTTTACACATATCCATTTCTACCTATCAACACCAATCATTTATTAACAGCCACACAAGGATCATCAAATAATGCCAGGTACTCGTATATAATTACCATCCCACATTCCCTAAATACTACACGAATTTGACAAGAACACACATGATCTGCAGCAAGCAAACAAACTTGAAGTAATTATTATCAGAGTTTGATCAAGATTGGGAGAGGGAGAGAGGAGACATACCTCTTGTCAGGGATGCAGAGGCGACATGATGCAGCGCTCGTCGGGGATGCAGAGGTCCTGGCGCGGCGCTCCTCCTCCTAGGCCGCGGTCGATGCAGACGTGGACGGCGCGACGCTCTCTCCCTCGCTCCTCCTCCTCTTGCTCCTCTCCTTCCTCGCTCCTCCTCCTAGCTAGGTCACGCGGGATTGGGCCGAGCGCGATGATGGGGTGGCGGCGGCGGCGTGTGCGTGAGGCTAGGGCTGGTGGCGTGGGGCTAGGGCTGGTGTGCTGCGCCGTTTACGGTGGCGTGAGGCTAGGGGTGGCGTCTACGGTGGCGGCGAACGGGGAGATTGAAGAAGCAGGGGCGTCGAGATGTGGAAGACGAAGAAGAGGGGAACGGTCTCCTAATACTACCAAGAATAGCCGTGACGCACCGCGGCGACGTGCGCCGCGCATTAAGCAGCCGTGACGCACCACTGGAGGGTGCGCCGCGGGTACCCAATATAGCCGTGACGCACCTCGGGCTGGGTGCGTCGCGGGTATGCCTCGGAGGCTCGCCACCCTGGCCCCACACATACGCGCGACGCGCCTTATATATGGTGCGCCGCGGGTATGCCTTTAGGCGCGACGCGCGAAAGTATGGTGCGCCGCGGGTAATAGGCGTGACGTGCCAAATCAGAAGTGCGTCACGGGTATCATCACTCCTATAGCCATTTTCCTAGTAGTGTCGCATGCAATCGACTACAGCCTCGGGGGCTACTCCCATCGGAAGCACTGTCATGCACCCGATAAAAATTCGAAGACAAATGACAAAGTTTACCTGGCCCGTGGCGCGGGAGAGGGGATCTGCGGAACTGTCCGTCACTTCTTTCGAAGCTAAAGTCCTGGCGGCAAAGCTAGGGGCTTCACGTTCCACAGTCGCCGCATTGGGGGCTGCGCTGGGAGAATTCTGGACAGTGCCAGCAGTCGGAGTCTCACCCGCAACTCCTGCTCTATTCCTCTTTTCGGGAGGAATGGAAGAAGCGTACCTGCGAGGACTGATGGTCTCAAGCTGCAACAAAAGACAAAGCATCGGCATAGATGCAAAGAAAAACGTTCGACTAAGAACAAGGAGAAGAACTTACTCATCATCTTCATCTTCATCCAGCAAATCCGCATTCCAAGCGGTTGCAATCACTGGGAATGATGCGAAGGGGCGAGTGAGCGAAGTGGAGTCGCGGAGATAGTGGCCTTCCCAGGCGATTCCTCCAAGGAGTTATCCTTGGAAGTAGCCTCATCATCATCCACCCGACGACGCTTGCGGTGATGGAGGCCGCCATCCGAGTCCTCTGCACCATCTGAAGAATCGTGCTCGGAGCCCGAAGAAGCGTCAGCGACACTGGTATCAGCTAGGCCGTCCAGGTGACTCGCCAATAACTCCGAGGCATCCTCTCCCACAACTGGCGGGTAGCAGTTTGCCATTGCTAGACTCTACAAAGAAGGCAGAAGAAGGCAAGAAAGGATTCAATCGACTAAAGCTCAGAGCAGGGAAGAAAGTAATAGAAGACAACAAGGGTAAACTAACCGCGACTGGTGGAGGTCTCGAAGCGTCGAAGGCTTCGACTGTGCAGTCGGGGAACTTCTCTCCCACCTTCAAGCTAGTGATAGCCGCGATTTTCTTCTCGAACTCAACGTTCAAAAGCTCCTCGCGGCTCACTCGGCTGGGATCCTCAGAGCCTTGGTATTCCCACATGGTGGAAGGCCTTTGCTGTAGAGGTTGGATCCTGCGCTTCAGAAAAATACTCGCCAGGTGCAGCCCGTTGAGCACAACTCCGGCAGTTTGATCCCGGAGAGCGGACACTCTTGCGAGTAGGGGCGTAACGATCTGGGTTTCTTCAGCTGACAACTTGTGCGCCCAGGATTTTCGCCTCTTCAGAACAGCGAACGGGTGGAATTCTACAATCCCACCCGAGCTGTTGTCGATGACGTAAAACCATTTCTTCCGCCAGCCTTGGGCGGAATCGATGAAGTGCATGTTGAAGTAGCTGGTCTCCAGTCGAGTTTGGATCCCGAAGCCACCCGTGCGTAGCGGCTCGCCGGGCTCGGAGTCTACCTGCGATTTCTCGCGGAAGATCCGAACTTTGAAGAGGGCCTTCCAGAGCGTACAATGTGGGCGAATGCCAAGGAAGCATTCGCAGAACACGATGAAGCACGATATGTGCTGCACCGCGTTCGGAGGAAGATCGTGAAGCTGTATGCCATAGACATACAACAAACCGACTAGGAAAGGATGAAGAGGGAAGGATAGACCACGAGACACATGGTCCGCGAAGACCACGCGCTCGTTCGACTGCGGGTTCGGTACCTCTTCTTTCTTCCCGAGGCACACCTGCTTCTCAGCTTCCGCCGGCAGCAATCCCTCCCGCTGCATCTCTTTGATGCTCTTCGCGGTGGTGTTGGGTGAGCGCCAGTCGCCGGCGCGGGGCGCAGGTTGTGCGGAGGCTTCTCCGGATGCGGAAGTGGCGACGCCACGTCTTTTACCTCCGGCCATGACTGGCAGTGCGAGCTCGAGCACGAGGAGGAAGATGAGCGCGAGGAAGAAGATGGATGAAGGCGAAGGCTGGGAAAGTTTTACCGCAGCGCTAAGTCCCGTACTTATACACGGAGCGGATCAGTCCTAACCATTCGATGCGCTACGTGGCACTTATCGCAGCCACCACGTGTGAAGATGAAACGAAGAGACGGAGAACGCTGTTCCGTGCCACGATCTTAACAGAAGATCGTGCGCATTCACTGCACGGTTCGCGTAAAAACCGGGAGCGGCGTCTCGTTTCCCGGTCAAAAAGCTGACTAGGTGGGCCAGCCCATCTGCTACCACTCCGTCACGTCCCATCGGGAGGAGAAAAGTGCGCCATGACGTCATGGCATGCATCATCTAACTCAAGAAAGGTTCGAATGGAAAGTTCAAACGCGAAAATAACTTCGTACGAACAAAAACTCCTTCGAATAAAGGCAATTCTTCTGTGAACAAATCAGGGAGCAAGACCTCTTTAAACAAGAGAAAAAATACCCTTTACACGAAAACTCTTTCGTATGGTCACGACATTCCAAACATGAAAACTCTTTCATATGGACATAACTTTCCTCAACACGAAAATTCTTTCGTATGAAACTCAAAACAATCACTCGGGTAGGCAGAACCTACCTCTTTTCATACATGATATTTTTACATCATAAAAACCTGGATTGTTCAGCCGACTAGGCACATCCGGATGCCATATTCTTCGAATATGAAGGTAAGACCCAAAAAGATCTCTCTTAAGGGCTTGGAATCGCACTCCAAAGCTGCGTCCTCCGGTATGATTCCGTGTCAACAACACGAAGAAAAATCCTAGCGGACGCGCCGGGTACCCCCATAGGTTAAGTTCAACTCGATAAGTCCACAACGGCCCAGTCGCAACAATCACCTTATCGGATTCGAGTTGAAGGTCTCGAATCTGTGTAGGCCAGGGATGTTTTTTCCCTAGTCGCAATTAATTGGCCCTGATCTCTCGGGAGAGCCAAGCTACTGTGCCACATCCTTCTCCGATAAAAGCCGCAAAAACAGGCACCTATGTTGCTCGATACTCGAGCATGAAGACTCGTTGCACAGGGAACGCACCCTTTAAACAGAAAACAACCAAGCTGGTTATCCATAAGAAGAGAAGACCAAGAAAGGTTTGACTGTCTACTCGACTGGAAACATCCCACTCGAGCAAACGCTCGGGGGCTACTGACGAAGATATGGATCCTGGACCCTGCGGATAAGGACACCCCATCTCAAGCCCAAGGTTAAGGCCCAAGAAGAGGAGCCCTTGGAATACTCCAGAAGGCCCGCGTGAAGCCCACCCGCACTAACTTGCGGGTTAAGCTAGGAAACATGTAACCGACTTAGTTAGAGTTCGAGTCCTCTCCGGGTAGGATTCGAGACCTGGACATCTATATAAGGCCGGGAGAGCCCCCGGAAGAGGACCAAGCAATACCGCACGACCAAAAGCCTTGAACTCGAGACCTTACTCTCGATTCGAGCACCACCATTGTAACCGATCTAATCTTCAATACAGATCGACAAGAGTCAGGAGTAAGGGTTTTACCTCTACGAGGGCCCCGAACCTGGGTAAATCTCGCCCCCTGTCTAGCCGCGATTCCACCAGCGCTCATGGGTTCTCCTAATCGAAACCCGGTAGGTTCACAGAAGGGATTTGTTGAGTCAAGGATTCGACAGGGTTTATATGAGGGGGTATGGTACGGCCACAATGGGCATTGCGCAAGCACCAAGCCTAACCCGAATAGAACCCAACTTGGACTCGGTTTGTACTCAACTTGGACTCATAGGGATATAAACCAACTCACAAAGGGGTGCGGCCACTTTGGACTCACAGGTCCACTAGCATATGGCGCATCAACATCATGTGGTGCACCCTTCTTGTGGAAAACAACACCATCTTGTTTCTTCATGTGTATGTGCTTGTTTTCCACTATCATATTTGTGTTTTCCACCTTGTGATGTTTGTTTTCCAGCATCTCCTCCATGTTTTCCAGCTCCTCTTGATGTGCTCCTCCATCCATACTTGTGTTATCAAGAAACCTGAGTATACATAAGTGCATGGATTTAGGTAGTATAAAGTTCTCATGAAAACAAACATCATATTCTAATAAGAGAGAATTCACCTGCTCAGCTAGTAGTTTAGTTCTTGATATTGTCATAGGTCCAATTCTAACTTCATCATGTTTCTCTTGAACAACAACATCATAATTGGGAGAAAGTGTAGAAGCACTAGGGATGTCCTCATCATCCTCCCCCCTTGAAAAGGCGTCGACCTCGACGCATCCAGGTCCTCTCCATGGTATGGTGATAGATCAGCAACATTAAAATAATTACTCACACCAAACTCGTCACTAGGAAGATCTATCTTGTAGGCATTGTCATTAATCTTCTGAAGTACTTTATATGGACCAAATCTCCTCGCCAAAACAACACCTCCTTCCTCGTCTTGTTTACTATCTCGGCTACATGTCTTCCTTTCTTTTCAATTGCTTGCTTTTTCTTCTTATGGATCTTCCTCACAAAATCAGCATGTTTTGAAGCCTCCATGTTGACTCTCTTGTATAGGAAGTGACAGCAAATCAAGTGGAGTTATGGCTTAAAACCATACACCATCTCAAACGGGCATAACTGAGTAGTAGAATGAACAACCCTGTTGTATGCAAACTCAACATGTGGCAAACACTCTTCCCATTCCCGCAGATTCTTCTTGATCATGGCTCGCAACAATGTGGATAATGTGCGATTCACCACCCCCGTTAGTCCATCAGTTTGGGGGTGACAAGTAGTTGAAAACAACAGCTTTGTCCCCAGCTTCCCCATAGTGTCTTCTAGAAATAGCTCATGAACTTGACATCACGATCATAAATAATAGTCTTGGGTACTCCATGCAATCTCACTATGTCCTTGAAAAACAGATTAGCAATGTGCGATGCATCGTCGCTCTTGTGGCATGCAATAAAATGTGACATTTTAGAGAATCTATCCACTACCACAAATATAGAATCATGTCCTCTTTTAGTCCTAGGTAATCCTAACACAATATCCATACTAATGTCTTACCAAGGTGTACTAGGTGAAGGAAGAGGAGTATATAATCCATGAGGTTTTAGTTTAGACTTAGCCTTGTTGCAAGTGATGCAACGTCCCACAAACCTCTCCACATCTCTTCTCATTCGTGGCCAATAAAAGTGATCAACCAACATCATCAATATTTTCTCCCTCCCAAAGTGTCCCATCAAACCACCACTATGTGATTCCTGCAACAATAACAAACATAAGGATGACTCAGGCACACATAATTTGTTAGCTCTAAACAAATATCCATCATGCAAATGAAATTTATCCCATGCTTTCACATTAGTACAATTCACATATGAATGTTTAAAATCATTATCTTGAGCATAAAAATCTTTCGCACTCTTCAAACCAGGAACTTTCACATTCAATTGAGTTAATAACATACTTTTCCTAGAGAGAGCATCAAAAACAACATTATCTGTTCCTTTCTTGTATTTAATTATGTATGGGAAAGATTCAATGAATTCATCCCACTTAGCATGTCTCTTATTAAAGCTAGATTGGCTCTTTAAAAATTTCAAAGCTTCATGATCAGAATGTATGATAAATTCTTTTGGCCACAAATAATGTTTCCAAACCTCAAGAAGTCTAACAAGTGCATAAATTCTTTATCATAAACAGAAAGTTCAATTGAGCACCATGCAATTTCTCAGAAAAATAAGCAACATGTTTGTTTTCTTGCATAAGAACTCCACCAATACCAATACCACTTGCATAACACTCAATTTCTGATTGTTTATTGAAATTAGGCAAAATTAGCAATGGAGCCGAAATCAAATTATTCTTAATATCATCAAAAGCAATGTCTTGTTCAACCCCCCATTCGAAATCAACACCCTTTTTAGTTAATTCATTCAAAGGTGCATCAAGAGTACTAAAATCTTTGACAAATCTTCTATAGAAACCAGCCAACCCATTAAAACTTCTCACTTGACTAACATTTGTAGAAATAGGCCAATTTTAATAGCTTCAATTTTAGATTCATCTACTTCAATTCCATGCTTAGAAACAACATATCCCAGAAAAAATACCTTATCTTTGCAAAATGTACACTTAGCAAGATTACCATATAATTGATTTTCTCTTAACACATGCAAGACTTGTCTAATATGATCAACATGTTCATGTTCATTGTGGCTATATATTAGAATATCATCAAAATAAACTACCACAAATCTACCAATAAACTCTCTCAAAACATGGTTCATTAGTCTCATGAAAGTATTAGGTGCATTAGTTAAACCAAAAGGCATCACTAGCCATTCGTATAAACCAAATTTTGTTTTGAAAGAAATTTTCCATTCATCTCCCTCTTTCATCCTAATTTGATGATAACCACTACACAAATAAATTTTAGAGAAAACAACAGCACCCCTTAATTCATCTAACATCTCCTCCAAACAAGGTATAGGATAACGATAACAAATAGTGATGTTGTTAATTCCTATATAATCTACACACATGCGCCAAGTACCATCTTTCTAAGGAACTAAAATAACAGAAACAACACATGGAGACAAGCTAATGCGAATATACCCTTTATCAAGAAGCTCCCGCACTTGTTTATGTATTTCCTTGGTCTCTTGGGGATTGGTCCTGTAAGGGGATCGGTTTGGTAATGTAGCTCCAGGAATCAAATCAATTTTACGCTCAATGCCACGCAATGGTGGCAGCCCTGCTAGTACCTCCTCTGAAAAAACATCATCAAACTCCTGTAAAACATGAGAAACACCAAGAGGAATAGGGGTCATATCATTAGAAACCAATATTTCTCCCTTGTGCATAATCACTATAAGAAGCAAACTAGGATCCTCACTAAATTCTCTCAAGTCCTATTTGGTGGCTAACATGAATAATAGGCTCACTCCCTCACTTTTATTTTTACCACTCATATTGGCTTTGCTATTTTCACTCACAGAACTATTGTTTTCCCTCTCATGTCTCTCACTATCCCTCTCAAGATTTACATCAGTTTTTTGAAGAGACTCATTTACAATTTGCTGTGGTGTCATAGGACTCAAAATTATGTCCTTTCCATTCCAATTCAGCTGATAGGTATTAGCTCTCCCATTATGTATGATACTCATATCAAACTGCCAAGGTCTACGGAGCAACATGTGACAAACTTACATAGTAACCACATCACACTCAATGGTTTCTTTGTATGGACCAATATGAAATTCAACTCTCACCATGTGGCTCACTTTCATCTCTCCTTTATCACTAAGCCATTGTATATGATAAGGATGAGGATGTGGAATATATCTCAATTTCAGCTTTGCACACAACTCCTTGCTTGCTAAATTCCTGCAACTTCCTCCATCAATAATCACCTTGCAAGCCATTTGAGGGCCTACACTTGCTCTAGTTTGGAACAAATTGCATCTTTGACTTTCTAGACTAGGGAGAACACTCAATGTTTTCTGTGTGCAAACAATAGTAGGATAACTAGAAGGATATGCATCAACTGGACCATCATCATCAGAATCATCCTCCTCATTAGGACCAGCATCATCTCCAGTCTCATACTTCTCATCATCATTGACCACCATAATTTTCTTGTTAGGACATTCTCTCTTGAAGTGCCCTCTTCCTCCACAAGTATGGCATGTCATGTCCCTATTTCTTGCTTTTGATTGAGTAGAACCACTTGCACTTGCTGCTGGTTGTGATGATTTTTTTGGATTGAGAGGTACTAGTCTCGGGTTTAGAAGAGGGGGCACCACGAAATTGAGATGGCTGTGATGTAGGTGCTGAAAATGAAGATCTAGGAGTGAAATTCCTCCTTGGAACCATCATAGCCTCCTCGGCCAAGTGCTTCTCAGCCTCTCTTGCTTTATGTAACAACTCCTTCATATCATTATATTGCACATGCCTAACAATGCTCTTGATTTTGAATTGTAAACCTGAGAGGAAACGTTGCATAGTATGCTCTGTATCTTCTCTTAATTTAGCTCTTTGCATAATCAGCTCCATCTCCCTGAAATAGGCATCCACAATATTTGTACCTTGTCTCAAGTGTTGCAACTTTTCATAGTGTTCTCAAATAATTTTTAGGCACAAATTAGTCTCTCATAACTTGCTTCATCTCTCTCCATGTAACAATTTCAGGTTCTCTATTTCTTGCTCTTGTTCTTGTAATATTATCCCACCATAGAAAAGTATAGCCATCAAAACCTGAAGAAGCAAGTTTTATTTTCCTCTCCTTAGTGTACTCATGCATCCTCCATAATTTCTCAATTTTCAGTTCCCACATGAGATATTCCACTACATAATCAATGTCAAAATTAAAAGATGGAAGCATGAATTTTGGTTTTCCAAGCCCATCATCCTCTCGGTTTGGTTCTTGCACTTGGACCCTCCTTACTACAAAGCCACGACCACCACCAATGCATCTAACTCCCCCTCGGCCTTGAGGAATAAAATTGCCCTCATCATTATCAAAATCACCAAGAGCACTACTATTATCCTCCTGAACAGGGAGCCTTTGATTCACCAAAGTTGTCAAGGCAGCAATTTGTGTAGTCAAAGTTGTAAGGGCTGTTTGCATGGTTGTAATTCGCCCTTGTGTGGCAGCAGTTGTATTAGCAACAATATCAACTTGCAAACCCAAGTTCTGAATAGTGTAATCAAGATCAGCACCAGTCTTGTCAATCAAAGAATGTAATTTTGATTTTTTTTGTTTCAATGCTTGTATTCAATTGCTCTTTTATCTCCTCCAAATCTGTCCACTTCACCACCTCAGCATCATGTCCCTTCTTAGCCTGCGCAGAATGTTCACTAGAAGCATCCATGATTAATAGGTTAGTGAAATAAAACAAATTACTATGGGTTGTGGTTCTCTCTCCCAACTCACTCAAAAACCAGCAAAGAGGTGATCCTTACTATTCCGAAGTGAAAAGAAAATCTTACCGCAAGTAATAGCAACTAAAGTGACTTGGTGTGAAGAATAGAATAACCAGGGATTTTAGTTCTCACAAAGGCAAAACAAGTCACCAATGAACAAGTCATATTTGCTGATGATGTAAAAATAGCACCTAGGAAACACACACCAAAATGGAGACAAATGGGGCAATGCAAATATGTGTATGGAAATTTTGGAATGCACTAGAAAGACACTAGCCAATCTCAATGATAAACATGCACAAGATTGCTCACAGCAGTAGTGTCAAGACAGTAATGAAAACAACTCCCAAATGATATATAACAATGTATCTTAATGGCCTCCTTTTGCTTTTTGTCTTTTTCTATTTTCAGTTTTTTAATACTTTTTACTGGCCGAATAACAACTAAAGGAGCAATAAAACTAACTGTAAACACAACTAATATCAATGTGACACAAGTATATGAAGTAGAGCAGCCTATATATGAGCAACAAAGTAGCTAGTCTTGTGGGAAAGGTACCTAAATTATTGCTGTAGGTAGACAGTGTCTAAGGTTCACAAAGATTGGAAAAGAAATCCTAAAGAAATTGGAAAAAAAAATTAAAAGGTAAAAAATCACTAAGCTAATCAAAAAATACACGGCAGAAAAACTTCTGTCGCGGCAGGAAAACGCACCATTCGCGTGTCGCGGCAGCGCGCGGGTGTTACAGCAGCAGCGAAAACAGTGCGCGCGTAAGCGAAAACGCTAGCCCAGGACAACATGCGCATCAGCGGATCACCACACATCAGGGGCGCGCGCGGCAGCGGGTTTCGTAGTTTCTGTGCCGCGGCAGCGCGCTGTATCGCAAAGCGTGAGCACGTAACAGCAACACGCTCGGTTTTATGGGCGACGGTATGCGCGAATCCGACTGTGAGTAGGGCACGACAGGACATCGACTGCGGCAGCGATTTGGCGAAATTGTGTGTCACGACAGGGAATTCGACTCCAACTCGAACTAGAGGAGAACCACCACTTGGATTAAAGATTTGAGAGGATTTTGGTGGACTCACAAGGGACAACTTGATGAACCCTAACTGATGGAGGGATGATAACCCGGTAGGCTAATGCCAAGGAGTAACTCGGCCCAAAGGACGCTGCGCAAGACCCGGCTTAGGGTAAAGGAGTTTCTAGAAGGCCCAGGAGCGTAGGCCTCGTAACCCGGATTGTGGGTTCCGATAAGGAAGTTCAGTGCTTGTAAGCAGTGTCCGGGTAGGATTCAGAGTACGCCTTGGAGAGTAAGCCAGGGGGTCCGGATATTATATAAGCCGGTCCCTAGGGTTAGGTTAGATAAGTTTTAGCGTGAGCAAGAGCACAATCGCTGGATTGCGAGGTATCGAGTATCCATTGTAACACGAGAGTTGAGATAATATATTTAGATCGGAGACTCGGCGACTTGATTGCCGGCTACCAGATTGCATATCACCATGGTTTCCTTTGAGCTAAACCCTCTCCCAAGCACCAGAGTCGATTTGCCCCAAGATAAGTTACCCCCGGTAACGTCTGCCGTGATTATCCCACGACAGTTGGCGCCCACCGTGGGGCCTACGTCCAAGGGTGTTTACATCACGGGAGAAGCTCGGGAGAACATGAAGAACCTCGTCATCGGCGAGATCTACACCAACCCGGAAGGAGAGAAGATGGTGGACGATTTTGGCTGGGGGCCAGAGTCGGATCTGCTCGAATCCGGATCTGTCGTGAGAATCGGCCGGATCAACGTCTTCATTGGCATGGTACATATGTCCGGTTCAATCCCTGACGATTTTGGATTTGATTCTGTGTCAGGGGAGGCCACCTGCGTTCAGTCTGATGGAGAGGAATCGGTCGGGACGATAGATCCGACAGAAGAGCCCACCACGAAGAGGGAACAGCCGGAGGAGCCGGCATGGACCCCGCATGGCCGGGTTATGAGAGAAGATGACACCGAGTCTATCTTGCACCTGCCGGAGGACCGGTACGAGGAAGATTGCAGTGATGAAGAAGAATACGAATCTGCGCCAAGCATTGTGCGCCAGGTCGCGGTCTACACGGCCCCTGCAACCAATCTTAATAAGGGGAACGTGACCACGGCCGCCGTCGGAGCAGCACAAGCATTGGCCCAGCAGCAAGGTCCGGTTGACGGAAACCCGGTTCTGGTACGGGTTGATGGAGAATCGGCATCAGTTACCAGCCATGCGGCGGATAGTGAGTTGCAGGCAAACACGTTCGGATATCTGGTAAACCGGACTCCAGGGGCGGGTCCTTCAAACCCGCAACACCCGGCCCTGTTCAACAACAACATGATCTTAGATCCCACCGTTCTAGCCACAGTCATAACCCCGGAAAACACGGTGGAACGAGTTAGGGATCTGGATGTAGCCCGTCGTGCATTGGAGCAGCAGAGAAGGCATGTGGAAGCAGAAAAACAAGGGGTAGCTGCGGCCAGCGTGAGCTGGATGCATTGGAGAACCGGCTCCGAGAAGAGACAACCAGGGTGCATCAAAGGCATCAGACCAGATTACCGGCAACGGGCGGAGTCATAAACCCGGCCGCACTATTCATCACACCTCAGGATCAGCCGATTCCAGCGGCGAACCAAGGAACTGTACATCAACCCGCAACTGGAGGAGCACAGCCGGTAAACGTGCAGGCCGGGTTACCCATATTACAGACTGGAGTTACTACCGGCAATACATTACCACCACCACCATCACGATTTCGCACGCCATCAGGTCATTACAACAACCCCATGGATAATGTGTACGCAGCAACACTCGCATTGAATCAAATCCCTGTGAGAGAGTCACCCCACGCAGAGGAGACCCGGCGGGCGATAGATCTATTGCGCACTGCGGTGGCGCAGCAAGTTAATTACCCGGATAACAGAAGTGGAATGCATGGGACACCGTATATCAGCCAACAACGAGGCAATAACGGCAATATTCAGACAAGTTCAGCGCGGCGGAGGGCAGAGCAGCAGCAAATGCCGCCTCCTCCCCGCGTTCAAGCAGTACCAGCGGCATCAGCAGCGCAGGCTATTGTGAACAGTTCCAGAGCCAGGAGAGCCGCGGCCGGGTCTGCAGTGCACGGACCAGCAGCAGCGCCGCGTCCAGCAGCACCCCCCGCAGGATCACACGTTTCCCGGGTGAGGCCAGTTCCGACTAATCTCGCTGGGCCTAAGTGTCTGTCGGATAACATCAGGGCTGAGCCTTACCCGGATAAGTTCAAGGAACCGGGTAAAGTAGTGAATTATGAGCCGACTATGGATCCGGAAACATGGTTGAGCACCTATGAGATGGCTATGTCGATTCGCAACGCATCTGAAAATCTTCAAGCCAAGTTCATGTACTTAATGATGTCAGAAGGAGCAGCCAAGTTATGGTTCAACAATTTACCGGAAGGATCTATCAAGTCATGGGAGGAGTTGAAAACTGCGTTTATCAAGCACTTTCATGGGACGAGCAGAAAGCTATTTACTATTGATGACCTAGAGCGGTGTGTCCAGAAGAAGGGAGAATCGGCGCGCAGCTGGGTGCGCCGAGTTATGGAGATACTTCACTCATCTACAGATATCCAGCCCAAGGACGTGTTACAAGCTAGGGCAAAGACATGCAAGTACATACCTTTAGTGCAAAAGTTAACTCGCATGAAATCTAGCCGGAATGCTTTAGAGGTTACGATGGGAGAGCTAATGGACGCATGCAACAAACACGCTGCAACAGATACTACAGAAGAGGACGTCGATGACAAGAAAGCAAAAGCAAACACAAGTAACAATGGAAGAACCGGCAATGGATCAGCGCCGGGTAACAATGGAGGCAATAATGGGAACAACCAGAACAAGCGCCCGTTTGAGGGAAGCTCCGAGTTTGTCGCTAGCACAGAAGTCGGGTCTTCGAGACCTAGGGCAGAAGGAAATTTCAATGGAGGAAACCATAACGGAGGAAATTATCAAGGACCGCCAAGGCCGGGTAACAATTGGGATATCTTTAGAATGGCGTGCCCAAAGCACAGCAGGAACGGTAGGCCGGCTAACCACTCATTGGAGCAATGCGCGGACCTACAGAGATGGAAGAACGAGGAAGTAAACAAGGCTATGCGAGGTGCAGGTCGGGGAGGAGGACCGGGTCCGGGTGGAAACCCGGGCAACGGCCCACCCCCAGCCGGTAACCCGGCAGGCGGAAATCCGGGTAATAACCAGGGGGGAGCTGGAGGTTTCCAAGCCAACCCCAAGCAATTAGGACAATACCACGTGCATACTACAGGAATTTCCAACAAGGATAAAAAGATACTGAAAAAGGCGGTAAACTCGGTTTCCTCGGCCGTTCCGAGATATCTGAGATGGTCGGAGCAGAATGTAACATGGAGCAGAAGAGATCACCCGGAAAGGATAGAACACCCGGGAGTCTTAGCATTAGTGGTTGCGCCGCAGGTTAATGGTTATGAGCTGAAAATGGTCTTAATGGACGGCGGGAGTAGCATCAACATCTTATATTGGGAAACCTTTCTACGCATGGGTCTCAAGGAGTCCCAACTACAGAAGAGTTCAACATTTTTTCACGGGATAGTACCGGGTCACTCAGCGTGCCCCGAGGGAAAAATCACATTGGAGGTAGCTTTCGGAGAATCGAAGGACAATTTCCGGGTTGAGTGGCTCACTTTTGAGGTGGTCAAGTTGCGCAGCCCTTATCACGCGCTATTCGGAAGGCCGGCTTATGCTAAGTTCATGGCCAGGCCGTGTTATGTGTATCTACAGCTAAAAATCCCGGGCCCCAAGCAGACCATAACCATACATGGGAGCCGGGATATAGCGGCTGAGTGCGATGAAGGAGATGCGGCAATGTCCGAACAAGCTTGCAGAAAAGAGGAACTCAAGTATTACCGGTATCAAGTAGACCCAGATGACAGAACATCGTTAAAAAGGCTGAATACTGAAGATGAGAGAGCGAAGTTCAAGGCAGCACAGGACACCAAGATGGTGGCTTTTGTCGAGGGTGATCCCTCTAAGCAATTTGCCATAGGATCTAACTTGGACAGCGAGCAGGAAAAAGCACTTGTGGAGTTCATTCGTTCGAATCAGGATGTGTTTGCCTGGACGCCCAGCGATATGCCGGGTATCCCTACAGAACTGGCAGATCACAGTTTGCACGTTGATCCCAAGTCCAGTCCTGTGAAACAGGGCCTGAGAAAAATGAATGAAGAAAGAAGGAAAGCTATAGGAGAAGAAATTGCACGGCTGCTTACAGCCGGCTTTATCATAGAAGTATTTCACCCGGACTGGTTAGCAAACCCGGTACTCGTGATGAAAAAGACCAATGAGTGGAGAATGTGCATTGATTATACGAGTCTCAACAAGCATTGCCCAAAGGATCCGTTCGCACTACCAAGGATAGATCAGATCATAGACGCAGTGGCTGGAAGTGACCTATTATGTTTCTTGGATGCATATTCCGGGTATCATCAGATCATGCTCAAGAAGGAAGATTGGGAGAAAACATCGTTCATAACCCCTTTTGGGGCCTTTTGTTACAAGACCATGACGTTTGGATTGAAGAACGCTGGCGCAACCTATCAACGGTGTATTCAGAAGTGCTTTGAGGACCAAATCGGATGCAATGTCCACGCATACGTGGATGATGTGGTGATCAAGACCAGGAAAGCGGAGACATTTATTGATGATCTAAAGGAAACGTTAAAGAACCTGAGAAGGTACCAGATGAAACTTTACCCGACAAAGTGTGTCTTTGGAGTCCCAGCCGGGAAATTACTCGGCTTTATCGTTTCCGAGAGAGGAATTGAGGAAAATCCGGATAAAATCAAAGCTATCAAGAGTCTGAAAAAGCCGGAAAATTTGAAGCATGTTCAGAAGCTCACAGGGTGCATAGCAGCGCTTAGCCGGTTCATATCCAGACTCGGAGAGAAGGCAATACCCTTGTACCGGCTCTTGAAGAAATCTGATAAATTTGTATGGGACCAAGAGGCGGACGAGGCGTTCGAGGCACTAAAGAAGCAGTTATCTGAGGCACCAGTCCTAGCAGCCCCGGGACCTAAAGAGCCCATGCTATTGTACGTTGCAGCCGGGCCCCGGGCGGTTAGCGCAGTGGTTGTTGTCGAGCGTAAGGAGGATGGGAAAGATCACCCGGTCCAGAGGCCGGTTTATTACGTCAGCGAGGTATTATCAGAGGCAAAACAGCGCTACCCACATTGGCAAAAGCTGGTTTTCGGGGTCTTCATGGCCAGCCGGAAACAGAAGCCGTATTTTCAGGAACACCCCATAACATTGGTCAGTTCTATACCAATGTCGGACATCATCAGAAACTCGGACGCAACAGGTAGAATAGCCAAGTGGGTGATCGAGATGGGAGATTATCACATCAACTTCGAGCCCAGGTCAGCAATCAAATCTCAAGCTCTAGTTGATTTCATTAACGATTGGACTGACACAGGCATGCCCACCATGGCTCCAAACTCCGAGTCTTGGATAATGCACTTTGATGGTTCCAAGCAATACGAGGGATCAGGAGCTGGAGTGGTGCTAACATCACCCAAAGGAGACAAGTTAAGTTACGTGTTGCAGATTCACTTTGATTGTTCCAATAACGTGGCCGAGTATGAGGCCTTATTGCAGGGCTTAAAGGTAGCCAAGGAGATGAACATTAAGAGGATACGATGCTTTGGAGATTCAGACCTTGTGGTCCAGCAGGTCTCAGGAACTTGGGATAGAAAAGATGCAACTATGGCGGCTTACCGCAGAGAGGTGGACAGGGTTGCCGGATATTTTTCCGGGTATGAGGTGGAGCACATAGACAGAAGAAAAAACGAGGCAGCAGACGCACTCGCCAGACTCGGCTCGCGCAGAGAGCCGGTTCCACCTAATGTTTTCCTGGATGAGCTATGGCGACCATCAGTTAAAACCCAGTCTGAGGAAGAACTGGCAAATCAAGACCCGGATTTGGAGCTCGTGGCCACAGTACGTGCTGTTCCCGAGTGGACAGAGCCGTTCCTGGCCTACCTATCACGGGGCGAGTTACCACAACAGGAGGTATTAGCAAGACAAATTCTGAGGCGAGCAAAAGGATATTCTATCATCAATGGGGAGTTATACAAAAGAAGTGCAGCAGGAGTCTTTTTGCGCTGTGTAGCACCAGAAGAAGGCCGACAAATCCTCAAGGAGATCCATGAAGGTGATTGTGGGAATCATGCATCCACAAGATCCCTTGTGGCCAAAGCTTATCGACATGGTTTCTTCTGGCTCACGGCCCTAGCAGACGCGGAGCGCTTGGTGGCAAGGTGTGACGGATGTCAAAGGTACGCTCGCCAAACCCATGTGCCGGCTATGGAATTACGGACTATCCCGCTAACCTGGCCGTTCGCTGTTTGGGGTATGGATATGGTTGGCCCCTTCCACATGTCACCTTGCAAAAAGACACATCTCTTAGTGGCTGTTGATAAGTTTACCAAGTGGGTTGAGGTCATGCCAGTTACCAATTGTGAAGCAATTACAGCAGTCAAGTTCCTGAAAAGGATTATCTATCGGTTCGGATATCCCCACAGCATAATTACCGACAATGGAACCAACATGTCCCTTGGCGAGATGGAGAAGTTCTATGGAAACAATGGCATCCGCTTGGACATAGCCTCAGTGGCCCACCCACAGGCTAATGGACAAGTGGAGAGAGCAAATTAGGAGTTGCTTCGTGGATTAAAGCCACGGTTGCGAGTCCCGTGTATCAGAGCTGCTGGTGCATGGGTTGAGGAGTTACCTTCAGTGGTTTGGGGTATCAACACCACACCTAACAGATCTACTCAGATGACACCGTTTTTTATGGTTTATGGCGCAGAAGCAGTGTTGCCGAGTGACATTATTCATGACTCGCCTCGAGTATCGGCTTACGTCGAGGTGGAGAACGAGAAGACCCGGCAAGACGCCGTGGATATGTTAGAAGAACACAGGGAACAAGCTTTGGAGAGATCAGCCATATATCAGCAGGATCTGCGGAGATATCATAGCCGGCGCGTGAAAACCCGGGTCTTCCAGGAAGGAGACCTGGTTCTGCGCCTGGTACAATCAAAGGAAGGAAAACACAAGTTATCACCGCCATGGGAAGGACCGTTCATCATAAGCCGGAATCTACACAATGGATCATATTACTTGATAGATGCAAGGGAAGAGTCGGCTACGGTTAATGACACCGCTCATACCACCTCATCTATGCAAGAGAAAGAAAGACCGTGGAACGTGGCTCAGCTACGTCCCTACTATACTTAGTATAGGCTAGATTCACAAAGTGGAATTACACGATGTAACAGGCAGCAGGTTTCAGACGCATTCTTTTCCTATCCAGGGTACCTAAGGGGACTGGAGGGTTTTTAATGAGGCGGCTTGCTGACCTAACTCTTCTCATATCAATAAAGAGATGGTTAAACAATATATTATTTCCTTTTCATGCGTTGTTATCAACTTTTTATTTCTGTTATGTTCTTTATCCTTCTTCCAGGTAAGTATTATTTACTGTTTTTAGTACATTAGTTTCTTTAGCAGTTTGCGTATATTTAGGTCTTGGGGGCTGACTGCTTGAATAGCACAGTTACAAACTCAAAGACCCGGCCACGATGCCTATGAGTTATAAGGGCCGACTACTTGCAAACGAGTACGGCTGCAATCTTATAACCGGACAAAGGAGCCAAACTTTCTTGACTTTTCTTACTTAAGCTCGATGTGACTCGCACTAAAGTGGCATTCTTTGCTCGCGTATGATCACAATCAGTCATGATGCCCAATGGGACTTGCCTGACCCTGTTTTCGTATAGATGTAGCAACATGATTATCCACGCGAAAGCCGGCTTACAGTACAAGAGAGTCAAAAGGGTCATCTAAACCACAAGTTATGCAGAGTACAGGGTTAATAACCGGAAACTCACAGTTTATTAAGCATAACTTCAAAACCTATGTGAAACGGCTCTAGGTTGTTGGCTTAGCAAAAATGATTTGTTCTCTTTGAAAGACCTAACACCCTAGACTCGGAATTTCGGGCCTTGGGGACTTGGGAATTTGAAAAAAGAAACAAATTGTCTAGCTATTAAGCTCAAAAATCCAAAAATCCGAGTCTTGGCGACTTGGGGACTTAGAGAAAAGTCCACCTGTCAAAACCCACGAGACTCGGAAACTGAGTCTCACAAAAGGAACCATAAAGAAAGTCGGAATATCAAGAGTAAATAAGCTCAACAACAGATAGATATCAAATTCATCCAAAGGCCAGAAGGGCCACGAAAGCTATTAAAGTTTCAAAATATATTACATGCCGCGACAGTAGTATCAGGAAGTGCACAAGCGCGCTATCAAAAGACTATCTGTTTTACAAAGAACATCGACCGAACGAGGTATTAGGATGGCATCAGGTAATAATTTACTCGGCCTCCTGGGTCGGGTCCACATCCTTACCCTTGCCCTCTGGGTCTTGGTCCTGGGTTCGCTCCTTAGAAGCGTTCCCAGCATCGTCACCCGGATTTTCAGCATCAGGACGAACAGGCGGGCCGACAGCCGGCGTAGAGGAAGTTGGCGCTGACTCAAACTCGGCCTCCCTCTTCGCGGTCTCCTCCTTCCTCCTGGCCGAATCGGCGTTCCATTTCTTCAAAATATCGAAGGGCAAGGGCATCTCTTCCTTCACAGCTTTGTCTTCAGCGTCGTATGGAGACATAAACCTACTCAGGTCCATATTATCGGCAAGAGTAGTTGCCGAGTGACGTACCTCGGTCTGTACGGCCTTGAAGTCCTTGGCGGAAAACCTCGAGCCATCGGCCTTGAATTCTGGAAATCCGGCCACCACCGTTGCCGGCTCAAGTTTAGGAAAGTAGGCTTTAGCCAGCATAAGTCCCCGGGTCATCCCAACCCGGCATGCCGAGCGTTTCCAGAGCTCAATCCATGCGGGGACAGTAGAACACGCATGGATCAGGGTCTCCATACCCGAATATCCTTCAGTCGGCCACTGTATGGTGTCTAGGATCCATTTAGTGCCGGCGCAGAACCTACGGAGCACATTCTTCAAATTCTTTACCTTCTGGATATCATCTTCTTCTGAGAGCGCAAGGTTGGAGCCTACAATATAAACAACAAAGGTTACATCAAAGTATTCCGGGTATCATGTATCAAGAAAACAAAAAACCAAGACACGAACCAGTAAGTAACAAAATCTCACCAAGGAGGACACGATAAGTGTCGGCAACTTGAGCTGATAGCTTTTTCAGCGCAGCTTGAGCAGTGGTTTATTTCTCTTTGTACTTCGTGACATCTTTCTCCAAGGCTGTCACCTCAGCCTCAAGTGCTTCTCTTAACTTTACCTCGGTGTCCAGGAGTTGATTGGTCTTGGCCAAAATCTCCTCGGACCGGGTCATCTGCGCCTAAAAGGAATAGAAAGTTAAACGTTAGTCGGATATCGTAATCAGCCGAGTATTAAAAGGAGTACCGAGTGTAACTTCGACAAGTTAGACTCGAAACTCGGGGACTAGATGGATAACATGAAGTATCAATTAGTATTACCTGGTGTTCGGCGGCCATGCGCTCTAGCATAGTGTTCTCTGTGGCCTTCATGGCAAGGAGGGCGCTCATCATTCGGTCGAAGGAGTGATTGCCCGAGTGGGAAGACCCGGGATCTTGGTAACCCGGAGATGAAGTTTTCTCCTTGGCAGGGGAAGGCATCCGAGTCGTATGAGTATCGGATTTTGGTTCACCTCCCCCTGTGCCCAGGATTGTGGCCTCTTCCATCTCGCGCGCATGCGAGGCTATCGGATACTCGGCTTCTTGATCAGCCGGGTTCTTCGGTGGCGCTCGTCGTTCTTCCTCGCCGCCACCTGCGTCCGCCATATTATCAATCGGGTTCTCCTTACCCGGGTCATCGGTTTCCATGTTTTCTTGGTCACTGATAGTGACCGTGGCTCTGTGGATGGTATAAATAAGCAGTCAGCGTGTAACTGGAGAAAATTATGGAAAAGTGTTAGAACGTCAGGAGAAGAACCTTACCCGGGGTTCACCATGAAGTCCGAGGGGAACTCGCTGCTGGACCCGGACGAAGCTGATAAACGTCGAGAAAGTAAGGCATGGAACTGCCCCGCTAAGGGGTGACTCGGAAAAAAAACCTTGATATTCGGGAAAAGGTTGAAAAAATACCAGCGCGTCGAGCCGGAGATGACGGAATACTCGGGTTAAGTGTGGATTCACCCGGAAAGTTCCGAGTCATTCTGCGCTTGGTCGCGGGTGGATCCTTCAAGTACGGCCAGTCGGATAATTCTCGGTTTAGATCGCACATGTTAGCAAAGGAGTATGGTTTAGAAGCAAGGGAGCGGTATGGAACCTTAAAAAGGACCCCTCAGGGTTTCCTCTTTGCTCCGACCTTGATGGCCGGTTCAGCTTCACCTTCGTCACTCTGTGTTTCTACCCCGCCCTCTGGGTCTTCTTCCTCTTCCTTGTCCTCTATCCCTGAAAGTTATCAATGCATATAGTCGGAAAAACAGGGAGTGTGCGGCAATAAGTTCGCAGAAATTGAGTTGGGGAAGACTCGAAATGTACCTTCTTCCGAGTCAGTCGCTTCCTCGTCGTCCTCTGGATTTTCGGAGGTGGGGGGAGTCTCAATATTCCAAAAGACGCTATCAGCCTGAAGTAAAGGCACAAATGTGAGAGTTAGCGGTTGTATCCAGTAAAAGCATGAAAGCGAAGGTATGAATGCCGGATCTTACCTCGGGAGCCGGATTCTCGCGTGTAAAAGGATCTAACCCGGCTATGTTCCGGATCACATCCAATTTCTCCGTCAAGAAACTCTTGATGGTCTTGTTGGTGTCGCCAGCCGGGTAATTTTTCGAGGAATATCAGAGAGAATCTGTGGAGTGCCCCGAATACTCGCACATTAGCTTGGAGCGAGTGGAGTTGGGCTGAATCCGGAAGTTGACCCATGTCTTAACCAGATTGAGCCCAAGGAGACCTTGGGCAGAAAGAATGGCGATTTTGGCTAAAAGGGGCTGGATGGCTTCCCTGTCCGATTCAGGGGCAAAGGCATTGAAAGTATCGGAGATATCCAAGAGACCCTCCGAGTAACCCGGCAACTTCCTCTCGCCGGGTGGAGAGGTGTCTCGGCAGTAGAAGAAAGAAAGCTGCCAGTGCTTAACGTGTGAGTTGAGGGTGAGAGTCGGCATGGGTGAATTTTTGCGGCGCTGGATGGAAACCCTGCTGCAGGCCAAGAGGACCCCGTCGCCGCTTTCGCGGCACGGTTTGCACTGGAAAAGTTCTATGAATAAAGCCAAATTTGGCGGGATGCACAAATAAGACTCGCAAAGGACTATAAAGTGGGTTATGTTCAACATAGAGTTAGGCCCTATGTCGAACACCCGGAGGCCGTAGTGGCTAAGGACCTCGTGGAAAAAGGAGTGACCCGGGGGGCGAAACCCCCGGATCACATGCTCAACGAAGCATATTACCTCGTCAGCATTAGGGATAGGCCGGGTCTCGTCACCCGGTACCCTCCAGTGAATCTCCTCCTGAGGGGGGAGGACGCCTAACTCGGCCAGCTCCTCCAGCTTGGCCTGGGTCACGGAGGATCGCGCCCAATTGGCGGATATGGATTGGGCCATCCTCGGCTTAGTCGGCTGCTTCCCTTTGTTCTTGGGAGCCATTGGTTCAGTCTGCAAAGTACGAGATAAAGCATGAGACTCGGAAGTTACGGATTTTCCGAGTATTGATAAACAGTATGAAAATTATGAACTATCCGGGTATCGAAGAGCAGTACAGAAATTGTGGAGTATATAAATGTCAACGAGCAGTTGTAAAAAGAAGTTAATTGCCTGGCTATCTAGTGTGAGTAAAACAACCGGAAGAGGAGGATTTTTCGGGTATCTATGAACAGCCGCGGAAATCTGGATGAACCACATCTAGATTGGAAATTTTACTATCGATTTCGCGGAGAAATTAACGACTACGAGTGATAGGAGAGTGTAGTGGGATCAATAATAAAGCAATTGGATGGACTAGGAGGGAGTTGTGCGACCTAATTCGGCGCGGGGCAAAAAATGGCCCGCGGGCGGACCTAGATCTAATCTAGGTCAAACGGAGAAATTGCAAGTTGAATCAAGGGGAATAGGGATCTTACCGGCGTGGATTGGAGAAGGATGCGACGGCGGCAGATGGCGCAGTCGTGGTGCCCACGTGCGACTCCCGGCGGGCAGATCGAGGGCGCGGCGGCGGAGATTGGCGGCGGCGCGGGGCGGACCGTGGAAGAACGCAACCGGCGGCGGTTTGCTCCGGCAGTGAGCTCGAGGTCTCCGTGGCGACGTTGAGTGAGTTCGAGTGAGAGGGCACCGGTGAGGAAGAAGAAGGTGGAGGAAGTGAGCCGTTAGGTTTAGGTTGCCCCCTAGGTGCCTATTTATAGGTACGGGTGGGGAAACCTAGACTAGCGAGCGGGAACCAAAATTTTCGGGAGTAAAGGATACCCGTCATTTTTGGGGTATGCGTTAAGTGCCCGAGAGCGATATCCGGACAAGATAAGAAGTAAATCCTTTCCGCGATATTCGGATCAATTAACGAGTGAAGTAAGCCGGGTCTTCTGCATTCTTCTTGGAACATTGACCCGGAAAATTAAAGATGGACCTAGAGAAAGCCGGGTTATTATATGGACCACCAATGGAGTTAGGCCTAGCTGTTTATTAAAGCAACCTAACCCGGCCTCTACGAACTTGTATGTTTGTTATTTTTGCAGGGAATAGCGTGCGCTTCAAGGAGGATCCCGTGAAGCCCAAGCTATTCTGGGGACTACTGATGGAGGGATGATAACCCGGTAGGCTAATGCCAAGGAGTAACTCGGCCCAAAGGATGCTGCGCAAGACCCGGCTTAGGGTAAAGGAGTTTCTAGAAGGCCCAGGAGCGTAGGCCTCGTAACCCGGATTGTGGGTTCCGATAAGGAAGTTTAGGGCTTGTAAGCAGTGTCCGGGTAGGATTCAGAGTACGCCTTGGAGAGTAAGCCAGGGGGTCCGGATATTATATAAGCCGGTCCCTAGGGTTAGGTTAGATAAGTTTTAGCGTGAGCAAGAGCACAATCGCCGGATTGCGAGGTATCGAGTATCCATTGTAACACGAGAGTTGAGATAATATATTTAGATCGGAGACTCGGCGACTTGATTGCCGGCTACCAGATTGCATATCACCATGGTTTCCTTTGAGCTAAACCCTCTCCCAAACACCAGAGTCGATTTGCCCCAAGATAAGTTACCCCCGGTAACGTCTGCCGTGATTATCCCACGACACTAACCCTAACTCGAAACCTAAAAACACAAAAGAAGAAAAAAGGACACAAAATCAAACACAAAACAGGAACTAAAACTTGAACAAAGGTGATTATTTATGGCTATGGCGATGATCTACACTAATATTTTTGTGGATTTTCCTGTATAGGTATGAAAACATTCGAATCTAAAGGAATAGATACAGCTCACCGAGTAAACCCAGTACTCTGATACCAAGATGATAAGGGGATGCCCGATCTTCTCGATGAACTCTCTGATAACTTTGATGATAACCAGTGTATTACCACGAACTCTCCTTGGCTAAACCCTGTCACCAATTGCAACAACCCTCAATCCCTTGGATATTCGAGACTCCACACTCTTGCACAAGTAGCCACCGACTACAATTGGTCCCGTTTCTCCTTATTACCAATGGACCAGCAGAATACACTCAGATTTGCAAGGTAGTAATAATTCAAGATGAATGCTTATGAGCAATACAATATAGGAATTCTAGGGTTTATGTTTTATCGTCGTCTACCTCTTTAACTCGCAGCTAGGGGGTTTATATGAGGGGGTATGGTGCGGCCACAATGCGCATTGCGCAAGCACCAAGCCTAGCCCGAATAGAACCCAACTTGGACTCGGTTTGTACTCAACTTGGACTCTTAGGGATATAAACCAACCCACAAAGGGGTGCGGCCACTTTGGACTCACAGGTCCACTAGCCTATGGCGCATCAACATCATGTGGTGCACCCTTCTTGTGGAAAACAACACCATCTTGTTTCTTCATGTGTATGTGCTTGTTTTCCACTATCATACTTGTGTTTTCCACCTTGTGATGTTTGTTTTCCAGCATCTCCTCCATGTTTTCCAGCTCCTCTTGATGTGCTCCTCCATCCATACTTGTGTTATCAAGAAACCTGAGTATACATAAGTGCATGGATTTAGGTAGTATAAAGTTCTCATGAAAACAAACATCATATTCTAATAAGAGAGAATTCACCTGCTCATCTAGTAGTTTAGTTCTTGATCTTGTCACTGGTCCAATTCTCACTTTATCATATTTCTCTTGAACAACAACATCATCAATGGGAGAAAATGTAGAAGCACTAGGGATGTCCTCATCAC
>JAPCYS010001147.1:0-32591 GCA_028641055.1 Alopecurus myosuroides
TGTGCATAAAGTTAGAACATGGAGACTCAACATAAAAATAAAAGAAAGACTCTTCGCAGAGGGAAGCATGGATCACTAATGTTCTAGAGCTTTTATTTTATTAAACAGAGGTATAAAAAGCTTGATACTCCTCCCATCCATCTTACACAAAAAAATGGCTAACTGAATCCTTGGGTGCGTGCCAACAATCACGTACCGTGGAGGAGTGTCTATATTTAGGGAGGTGTATGCTAGTGTCAACAAATGGTAAACAGAAAAGAAAAAAGTACGTCACAGGCCAACTAGACTTCACAAGACAGACTCCCATATGAAGGACACAACTATTGTAGAAGGTCGTCCCTCTTTCTCTTTTGTTTACACAATTATGCTTTGACTGATAAATCAGGGGCAAAAATAGTGAAGAGAATTTGTTTGTATTAATTTGGGGCTGGGCACCCTGCTGCCAGCTCTTCTATTAATTGGATAAGCGGATGAAGCCACTAGTCCATAGTGTGAAATCCAATTAACAGGTGAGATAAATATTCTCTATTTACGTCCTCATGAGCAAAAACAGGAACACAAAATAGGAGTAATTTTGAAGGTTTTAAAGGTAACTGATACGTCATAAACGAATCCCTAATTTCTGATGCTCCATGATGATATTATGCCAATTGCTACATGTTTTCTCCCTTGTTTATGTCATTTTTATCGATTTTCCAGACTAATCTATTAACAAGATGCCATAGAGCCAGTTCCCTGTTTCCTGCTGTTTTTTATTTCAGAAAAGTTGTTCTGGAAATATTCTCGGAATTGGAAAGTTCGAAGCCCGGAAGTCCTATTTTCCCCGGAAGCATCCAGAAGATCGAAGAGGAGCCGAAGAGGGCAGCAGGGGGGCACACCATAGGGTGGTGCGGCCCCCCTGGTCGCACTAGCTATGGGTGTGGGCCCCCTTGCCTTCACCGCCTTTGCCCTTTCGCCTATTTAAGCCCCTCGGATGGAAAACCCTAGGCACCTAATCAAAATCCCCGAAAAAGTTCTGCAGCCGCCGTCACCATCAACCCCAGATCAGGAGGGGTTCTGAAGCTGTTTTCGGCACCCTGTCGGAGAGGAGATCATTACCGGAGGCTTCTACATCACCATGCCTATCTCCGGAGTGATGCGTGAGTAGTCCATCCTTGAACTACGGGTTCGTAGCTGTAGCTAGATGGTTGTCTTCTCCTCATATGCCTCCATGTTTAGATCTCGTGAGCTGCCTATCATGATCGAGATTGATCTTATGTAATTCTCTGTGCTGTGTTTGCCGGGATCCGATGAATATTGACCTTATGCCAAGTTGATTATAGTCTTTATTTTCATATGTTATTTGTGATCTTGCATGCTCTCCGTTGCTAGTGGTTGTTCTGGCCAAGTAGTTGCTAGTGACTCCAAGAGGGAGTATTTATGCTCGATAGTGGGTTCACGCCTCCTTGTTGCCTTGCTCGAGTGACAGAAACGTGAAGATGGAGGATGTGTTGTTGCCATTAGGGAGAAAACAGCGGTGAGAGTGCCCGAGTGCATAATCATTTCTTACATTACACACTTTGTTTAATGCAATTATCTGTTGTTTGCAACTTAATACCTAAGGGGGTCCGGATGATAACCCGAGGGTGGATTATTAGTCATAGATGCAGATGGATGTCGGTCTATGTATCTTGTTGTAATGCCCACACTAAATAGCATAGTATTCTTCATGTCATATTGTGCACTACGGTGCAACCTCTATTTGTCAATTGCCCGGCTGTAATTTTTTCACCGAGCATGCTATCTTTTATGGAGAGACACCACTAGTGAAACTATGAACCCCAGTCCATTTTTCCACACTGTTAAACAAACCACAACAATTTCCTGCTTTCTTTACTTACTGCAAGCATACACTGTTTTTCCACACTATATGTCTAATCTTTGTTTTCAGCAAGACATGTGAGATTGACAACCTCACTGTACCGTTGGTGCAAAGTATTTTGGTTGTGTTCTGTGCAGGTTCCACGTTGTTGCTGACACCGGTGAAGCGCCAGCACCACTATCAGTGGCATCAACCTTCCCTAGGTCCTCCTTCTCTTACTGGATTGATAACCTTGGTTCTTAACTAAGGGGAAAAGTCATACCGATGTGCTCTTCACACCCTCCTCTTGGGGTATCCCAACGAGTGCAAGATCTGCACCATCAAGGAATTTTTCTGGCGCCGTTGCCGGGGAGAAGGAAGTCTTCTAGCAAGGGAAGTCTCACTCTCAACCTTTTTATTTTGTTTATTGTCTTGTTTTTATTTTTGTATTGTTTTGCTTCTCTTTATCAAAAACACAAAAAAATAGTTCTTATTCTAGATGTTATTTTTGCTTTATCATGCTTGCTATCAATGTTTGATGTCTTTGAAAATAGATCTTTTTGGTAAGGTGGGTTCATGAATGAAAAACAAAAACATTATAAGGAACATCGCTTGTCACAAAAAGGGATACACTTATGAGAGCAAATTAATAAATTTCATGACTATGCTAAAAACTTGTGCTCATCCTATAATGTTACTTATTGCTTTGATAAATCTTGTTGCTGTAGGAGGTATAAACACCTCCCTTTTCAATGTGAGTATAATGATAATGTTACCATATCTTCTTATGTTAAAGGAAATTATGAATTATATGATGTGGAACAAATTGAAGAATTTATTGCTTGGAAGGGTGCATTCGAAATGGCCTATTTACTTGAAAGTATTGATGAGACACCTTATAAATATGAGATTTATGATATACTTAAATATTGCTTTGATGGTTACAAGGATTGTAATCACTACATAATGGAATATCTTAATAAATGCTCTCAACCTAAGGAAGAAACTAATGCCTTGCAAGAACCTATGGAAGAAGAAACTGCTGAATCTGGAAGCTCATTGGATGAAAAAGAGGAGGAGAGTGATGGTTAAGAGGAGGAAGAATGGAACCCATGTCTACCTCCCAATGATAGTAACTCTTTAACTCATACATTATTTGATGAAATTGATACTTGCTATACTTGTGACCTTGATACTACTATGAATGAAACTTGTGACAATGATATTGCTACTGTTATTTATGATAATCCATGCTACTTGGATAAATCTTATGATAATGCTCTTGATGATGGTCCTATGTTACTTGATGTTATAAATTATAATGCTACTGAAAATAGGATTGCTATAATGTGTCCTATACCTTTTATGAGTGATCAATCATCTTGTTTTGCTATTGCTAAAAGTGGGAAGAAAGAGGAGCTGATTTTAATTTTTCATCCCAGTATTTTTTAGCTTGATATAAATTCTGTGCTTTTAGACCATGACAAACATGCTTTATGTGATAATTATGTTGTTGAGTTTGTTCATGATGCTAACGAATATTATTATGAGAGAGGAAAATATGGTTGTAGGAATTTTCATGTTACTAAAACACCTCTCTTTTTGTTGAAAGTTTTGAAGTTGCTCTTCTTCTACCTTCCCACGATTTCTAGTTTGAGCTTCTTTAATTTATTTCTTTACAAGATTCCTATGCATAGGAAGTGGGTTAGGTTTAAATTTGTTTTTATACTTACTTCTTGATGGTCTATTTTTCTTCAATTCATATTTCTTATGTGAGCATCTACTTGATTCCACTTTTCTTGGCCTAGCTGAAAGGCGTTAAAGAAAAGCGCTACCGGGAGACAACCAGTTTTATTTCTCTGTTTTCATTCAGTTTTACTTTGTTTTCTTCGGTGTCTTTATACATGGGTGTTGTCTATTTTATTATCAACCCCTCTGTATCTTTTCTTTTGAGTTTTTGTTGAGCCAAGTAAAGGCTCTAGTGGAAAATTGAGCCTATATTTCGGATTTCTGTGCAGGATACAGATTTCTGTTGTACACTGTTAATTCCGTTAAAAATCACAGAAAATTCAAAATGACCTGAGCTTTTTTTTTGATTAATCCCGATTTATATACGCAAATTTTCTTAGAAGACCACTTTTTGATTTGAGCAACAGAAGATTTTTTTTAAAATCGAACTTTACAGTTTGTTCTGTTCTGACTGATTTCTGCCATTTATCGCATTTGCATCTTAGTCTCTTTCTTTTGGTGTTCTTTTGAAAAAAAGATTTTTGAAAGAAGTTGTGACGGTAGCTAATGTGTTTTGAGTGTTAGACTTGTTTTGAAACTGAACCATGTGAATTTATTATTTCAATTGCACTAACGTTGCTAATGAAGATTGTGAGAATTTTGATGTGAAGGAAGTTTTCAAGGGTCGAGAGAAGAGGATGATATGATGTGATCAACAAGAGTGAAAAGCCTAAGATTGGGGATGACCTGGTGGTACATCCAAGAAAATTCCAAGAAGACTCAAGCGTCTAAGCTTGGGGATGCCCAAGGCATCCCCTTCTTCATCAACAAATTATTAAGTCACTTCTAGTGAAACTATATTTTTATTCGGTCGCATCTTATGTGCTTTACTTGGAGCGTCTTATATTTTTGTTTACAGTTTGTTTTTGCTTTTGCTTTCAGTTTGTTTTTACTTTTTCAATAAGCTTGGTTGGACCCCAACATTCTTTTATTGGAGAGTGACACGCTCCGCTTTTTCATGAGAATACGTTGTATTCTTAGTCTCTGTTTGGTTGCTGCATTCATTCAGCTCCTGTTTTGCATGCATATCTTATTATAGCTGTTAGTTTTAGTAGTATTATTTGAGTACTCGCATGTTTGCTTGTTGTATCATAAAGAGTATTTTTTAAAGCATGTTTTGTATGGTGCTTGTTGGGAGAAAGAAAACTGCTGCTTGAAGTAGAATTTATAACAGTGCTAGTAGAAGCTTGTATAGACTGTGGCTAGGACTTTTTCATGCCATGCTAAATGTTATTTTAGTTTTAAAGCCTTGTGGTTATTGAGTAGCATGATTAGCCTCAAATAGCTGAGAGTTTTTAATATGTATTGGAAGATTCATGAGTTGTTCTTGTCATAGTAAAGCATCAATATATGGTATTCTCTTTCGAATGTTTTATTTGGTTGACTTGGCGCATGCTCACACCATGTTTATGACTACAAACCAGTCACGAATAGCCTCCATGACCACTTATTTTTTGAACTTGTGATACTGCTTATGTTTTAATTAATGATGCTTATGTTGCTATGCATGATTATGGCTCTTATGCTCTCTTGATTTGTCGCTCCCAGTCTTTTGCTAGCCTCCACCTGTACTGAGTATGAGCTCTACTCGTGCATCCAAACTCCCTTAAACCAAAGTTTTTCCCATTGTGTCCACCATACCTACCTACATGTCGTATTTAACTGCCATTCCAAGTAAATTTCTCATGTATTACCTTTAAAACCTTCAATATTACTCCTGCTCTATGTTCCTGTTTTTGCTCATGAGGACGTAAATAGCGAATCTTTATCTCACTTGTTGATTGGATTTCACCCTGGACTAGTGGCTTCATCCGCTTATCCAAATGATAGAAGAGCTGGCAGCGGGGTGCCCAGCCCCAAATTAATACAAACAAATTCTCTTCACTATTTTTGCCCCTGAATTATCAGTCAAAGCATAATTGTGTAAACAAAAGAGAAAGAGGGATGACCTTCTACACCAGTTGCGTCCTTCACCATGGGAGACGCTCTTATGAATCCAGTTGACTTGTGACATACTGTATTTTCTGTTTGCCATTTATTGGCATTAGCATACACTCCCAAAATATAGACACTCCTCCACGGTATGTGATTGTTGGCAGGCACCCAAGGATTCGGTTAGCCATGGTTTGTGAAAGATGGATGGGAGGAGTGTCAAACTTTTAATACCTTTGTTTAATAAAATAAAAGCTCTAGCACATGAGTGATCCTTTCTTCCCTCTGCGAAGGGCCTTTCTTTTACTTTTATGTTGAGTCTCCATCTTCTAACTTTATGCACAGTTGAGAGAGCATTTTTGCCATTTTGAGTTCTATGTGCATTTGTCCCATAAGCATCAATAATTACTTCATGATGTGATATCATTTGTTCCTAAATTATTTGTTCTAGTCTTCCTCATGAACTTTGGAAGCATACTGGCATTTATGTTTTGCCCCACTCTTAAGGACTATCGAAATATCACTTTGCCATGCTTTCTCTATACCTGAAACAAATGTTTACCTTTCTTTGCATTATTATTCATGATCCTTTATTTGAGTTACTCTTCGTGATGCAAAGTAATTTCTATGCTTTATTATTAAAGTTTTATTTTCCATGCCTGTGTTTAAAGTTTTATGATCTCAACGTGCATATGCTTTTACATTAGATTGATCAAGTTTATGTTAGTAGCATGTCACCTCAGAAATTATTGTTTTATCGTTTACCTTCTCGAGGACGAGTAGGAACTAAGCTTGGGGATGCTTGATACGTCATAAACGCATCCCTAATTTCTGATGCTCCATGATGATATTATGCCAATTGCTACATGTTTCTCCCTTCTTTATGTCATTTTTATTGATTTTTCGGACTAACCTATTAACAAGATGCCATAGAGCCAGTTCCCTGTTTTCTGCTGTTTTTAGTTTCAGAAAAGTTGTTCTGGAAATATTCTCGGAATTGGAAACTTCGAAGCCCGGAAGTCCTATTTCCCCCGGAAGCATCCAGAAGACCGAAGAGGAGTCGAAGAGGGGCAGCAGGGGGGCCACACCATAGGGTGGCGCGGACCCCCTGGCCACGCCAGCTATGCGTGTGGGCCCCCCAGCCTCCACCGCCTTTGCCCTTTCGCCTATTTAAGCCCCCCGGATGGAAAACCCTAGGCACATGATCAAAATCCCTGAAAAAGTTCCGCAGCCGCCATCACCGTCAACCCCTGATCAGGGGGGTTCTAAAGCTGTTTCCGGCACCCTGCCGGAGAGGAGATCATCACTGGGGGCTTCTACATCACCATGCCTGCCTCCGGAGTGATGCGTGAGTAGTTCATCCTTGGACTACGGGTTCGTAGCTGTAGCTAGATGGTTGTCTTCTCCTCATATGCCTCCATGTTTAGATCTCGTGAGCTGCCTAGCATGATCGAGATTGATCTTATGTAATTCTCTGTGTTGTGTTTGCTGGGATCCCATGAATATTGACCTTATGCCAAGTTTATTATAGTCTTTATTTGCATATGTTATTTGTGATCTTGCATGCTCTTTGTTGCTAGTGGTTATTCTAGTCAAGTAGTTCCTAGTGACTCCAAGAGGGAGTATTTATGCTCGATAGTGGGTTCATGCCTCCTTGTTGCCTTGCTCGAGTGACAGAAACGTGAAGGGGGGATGTGTTGGTGCCATTAGGGAGAAAACAACGGTGAGAGTGCCCGCGTGCATAATCATTGCTTACGTTACACACTTTGTTTAATGCAATTATCTGTTGCTTGGAACTTAATACCTAAGGGGGTTCGGATGATAACCTGAGGGTGGATTATTAGTCATAGATACAGATGGATGTCGATCTATGTATCTTGTTCTAATGCCCGCACTAAATAGCATAGTAATCTTCATGTCATATTGTGCACTACGGTGCAACCTCTATTTGTCAATTGCCCAGCTGTAGTTTGTTCACCCAACATGCTATCTTTTATGGAGAGACACCACTAGTGAAACTATGAACCACGGTCCATTTTTCCACACTGTTAAACAAACCACAACAATTTCCTGCTTTCTTTACTTACCGCAGGCATACACTGTTTTTCCATACTATACGTCTAATGTTTGTTTTCAGCAAGACCGGTGAGATTGACAACCTCACTGTACCGTTGGGGAAAAGTATTTTGGTTGTGTTGTGTGCAGGTTCCACGTTGTTGCTTACACCGGTGAAGCGCCAGCACCACCGTCAGTGGCATCAACCTTTTGTAGGTCCTCCTTCTCCTACTGGATTGATAACCTTGGTTCTTAACTAAGGGGAAAACTCCTACCGTTGTGCTCTTCACACCCTCCTCTTGGTGTATCCCAACAAGTGCAAGATCTGCACCATCAGTAACACATGAGCAATTTACTTGGAGTGGCAGTTAAATACCACATGTAGGTAGGTATGGTGGACACAATGGGAAAAATTTGGTTTTTGGGAGTTGGATTGCACGAGTAGAGCTCATGCTCAGTACAGGTGGAGGCTAGCAAAAGACTGTGAGCGACAAATCAAGAGAGCATAAGAGCCATAATCATGCAGAGCGACATCAACATCATTAATCAAAGCATAAGTGGTACCACAAATTCAAAACCTAAATGATCATGGAGGCTATTAGTGACTGTTTCGTAGTCATAAACATGGTGTGAGCATGCACCATGTCAACCAAATAAATATTCAAAGGAGAATACCACAAATTTATGCTTCAATATGACAAGAACAACTCATGATTCTTTCAATGGCGCATTAAACACTCTCAGCTATTTGAGGCTAATCATTCTACTCAATAACCACAAGGCTTTAGAACTAAAATAACATCTAACATGATATGAAAAAGTCTAGACACACTCTATACAAGCTTCTACTTGCATCGTTAAAAAATCTACTTCAAGCGGCAGTTTCTTTTCCCAACAGGCACCGTACAAAACATGCTTTAACAAAAACTCTATAAATTCTACAGCAAGAAAACATGAGAGTACTCTCATAAAACTACTAAAACTAACATCTCTGAAAAAGATATGCAATGAAAACAAGAGCTAAAGAAGAATTTTTGCAGTGACTAGAAGAAAAACTAAGAATACTAGCATAGCAGGTATTCAAACGAAAAAGCAGAGTAGTCTCTCTCCCAAACAAGGATGCTAGGTTCCAATTATATTATTGCAGCAAGGAAAACAAAATAAAACTAGGAAAACAAAAGAAAATAAAATAAAAACAAACAGACGCTCCAAGTAAACTTCAGATGATGTGACCGAATAAAAATATAGTTTTACAAGAAGTGACCTGATAGATGGTTGATGAAGAAGGGGATGCCTTAGGCATCCCCAAGTTGATATGATTTAGTCTTCTAAAAATATGCTTAGATGAACCATGGGGGCATCCCCAAGGTTTGACCTTGCACTCTTCTTGATCACATATATCACCCTTCTCTTGACCCTTGAAAACTTACTTCACACCACACTCAAAGAGTAATTCGCATTAGAGGGTTAGTGCAACAACTAAAAATCCATTGGTTCTGTATGGAACAAGTTCTATTGATACATTTAAACATTAGCTACATCCACTGATGTTTCGTGAAGCAAAGAAATCTACTTGACATCGTAAAAGAGCAAATGCAAGAAAATGACAGAATCTGTCAAAAACAGAAAAGTCTGTAAAGATGAATTTTTTCGAGGCACTTACGTTGCTCAAATCGAAAAACTTAAAGAAGGAAAAAGTTGCGTAATTAGCCGACTAATAATCACAAGAAATTTCATGTCATTTAGATATTTCTGTGAATTATACGATTTATTACGGTGGACAGCAGAAATCTGTTTCCTGCGCAGAAATCCGAAAAGCAACTCCAACTATCGTCAGAAACTTTACTTGACACTACTAAAACATGAAAAGAAAGATACAAAAGGAGTTGCTACATAAGTATACAACCCCTTGACTCACAGAAAACAGAGAAAAACAAAGCAAAAAATAAAACCATGGGTTATCTCCCAAGAAGTTTTTTTCTTTAACGCATTTTAGCTAGGCCCAGAAAAGTGGAATCAAGTATTTTCAAGTGAAGAAGCATACAAATTGGGATTTGGCAGTTCCTTAATAATGCATTGTATTTTATCTAAGTGAGTTTCAGAGGCCCCTCTCTTAGAACTTTTAGGCTTACTATTCTCATCAAATAAATTCTCAGGAACAATCCAATCAAAATTCTTTTTCTTGGGCTTCATGCAATGCTATCAATTTAAATGGAATTGGTATTTGTCAGATATATACCAATTAGGGGTATATCAGGTGGTGTCCTAAAGTGCCGGATTACCAGGTTGGCCTGAATGGTAATGGATTACGGTCCATTAGGCGGCCCAGTAACCTGACCGGATTCTAGAAGAACCCGGACCACGGCCCACGTGCTAAGGCTTGGAGTAGAAGGCGGATTCTTGCCTTCCAAGTTAGAACTTACCGTAGTCTTCTAGGTTTCCTTTTCTGTAAGCCCTAACCCGGCTATTATATAAAGTCGGACGGGAGAGAAGAACAGGATATAGACAATAAGCTAGACGCTAACTAGCCGAGAGGTTGATCCTTGTCGAGTAGCTAAACCTAACTCACATTGTACTTTGTATACTTTAGGCTTCAGCCCTGATTTAGTGAGACTGCAGGAGTAGGATCGCCGCCTAGTTGCGACGTACCGAACCTGGGTAAAACCCTGGTGTCATTGTTCATAATAAAATCACGCCCCCCCCCACATCTCTATCGGTAGTCTCATGGCACCCCCGTCTATGAATTCTACTACGATGCCTCGACAGTTGGCGCCCACCATGGGGCCAGCGATGTCAGGCGTTATGTTTCTATCGGGGATACTTGGCGGAATTGGCAATACCATAACTGTCGGAAGTCTGGAATTCGACAACGACGGCGGGCGCTTCCTCGACAACGGATCATACATGCCAGCACGGAATCATCTGGTAAGTGTCTGCGTTTTACCGATTGGATCTGCAAACATCTTTATCGGATTAACTGTAGAGGCAACGGGATTCTGTGGTGGAAGCAAATTTATCCCACCCGCCCTATACCCAGTCTAAGAAGACTATGACGCCGGATTTTACTCAGATCGCCGATACTCTGCTGAATCGCACTTTATCGGTATGGTGCAATCCGAGATCGCCAAAAACACGGATGAAAGCACTCCCGTGGAAGAGGTAGAAAACAACAATCCCACAATAGAGGTGGAAGATCCGACATCTCAATCTAACGACGAACTCGGAAGTTGATTCTGTGTTAGCCGCCATTGAGGCGAGATTCGAGTCGGAACCCGGATCGGACCGGTTCGATTCCGAAGACGAAGATGTAGACGCTTTCGAAAGAAAGGTCAAATCCTTTCAAGAGGGATTTCACGAAGTACTGATGGCAAAACCGGCTGAAAACACGGATGCCGAAAGTCAAGAAAGCCCTAGAACACCTCCGCTAGATGAGGAAAGAGAGGAGGGGGAAACCACTCCAACATACCCGGATGTCAAGGAATTGACAGAGGATGAACCTGGTAGAAAACCTCCCTCTTCCAAGAAAAAACACAAAGCTTCCAAGAAACTCCAGTACAAACTCCGGAAGAAAAAATTGGCTGATCCAGCCAACGAAAACCTGGAAGCAGGAGGAAGTGGAGTTAAGCCTGCGGAGAAGAAAGCAAAGGAAATCTCTGTTCCGCTAATGTCAGAACAGGACGAACAGGATCTACTTCAAACACCAGTGGGACCCCACGAACCCCCTGAAGTGCTGGAAGCCAGGAGACAAGCTCTCCAAAGGCAACACCAACATCTATTCTGAACTCGGGAACATCTCCAAAAAAAACCAAGCTGACATTAAGTTAAAGCAGGAAGAAATCGAGGAGTACGAGAGAAGGAATAGATCTGGCATTAAACCTACACGGTTACCCGGAATCGCAAGACCGGAAGTACTGCCGCCAAAGGAACGGATTCAAAATACGGCCTGGCAAAAGCAAGTAAACGGCACAGATGCCAGGGGCGAACCTATATACAAAACCGCAGCAGAAAACGCGGAGGCCGCGTTCGCCATCCTCAACAATGACATCTACTCCAATGGCAAAAAACTTCAAGGGGTGTGTGCTTTCTTAGGAAAGGCATTGCAACAGCAACAGCGAGGACAAGCAAGATCAGGGAAGTTGCATGACAACTCAACCCTATGCAAAACAGCTACTTGCGCCGCTAGAGCACGTGGACCTGAAGAACCTGGAGATTCAAGCAATTCGAAAGAGAAGAAAGAAGATCCGAGAAAGGACAAGAAAAAGCCCGATAACAAGGATGCAGCGTCCAGAACCGGATCCCATCTGCCGAAAGATGGAATTAATCCCCGATATCGGGAAGAACAAAATCGGAGGGACGGAAAAGCAATGCCGCCTCCGAGACGCCCTGCTGAAAAAGCCGGAAGACACGATATTCCTCACATGCGTGAGAGATCCCGTACGCCCCCCCCCCCCAGGAATAAGGAAAGACACAGGAGTAGAACTCCACCTTATCCCAAAGGGCACGATAATAGAGGAAATAGGGACAATCCCGGAAAAGCGCGTTCGTGCAACCATGGAAAAGAAAGGAGCAGATCCCCTTCTATCCATTCAGCCGGTAGATACTCCGCACACATTTATAGAGCGGAAAGAGATGACCTATACTTCGGACCTAAGTGTTTCACTATCAGGATCCGAAGAAACACTCTACATTCTGGCTTCGCCAAAGTTGGTCCAACATATCAAAATATACCGGCAGTACAAACCCGGATACCTGGCTCTCAGACTATTACACAGCCGTCCAGATTAACAATGGGACAGACCTAGAGAAGTAAAATTCCTCCCCCTTATGTTACTGGATGGAGCCAGAGATTGGACCAACGGGCTTCCGTCAAGAATTGTCGATAGCTGGGATGATATGGCTAGAGTTTTTACTCGGCATTTTCGGGGAACGTACAAACGCCCCAACGGCATCAACCAGTTAAACCGCTGCACCCAGTTTGAAGATGAGCCATACGTGGACTTTATCTCAAGGTGGACTGCAATGAAAAACAGCTGCTCTGGAGTAACTGACGTACAAGCAATGCATGCTTTCGTCAATGGCTTAAAACCCGGACTCGTACCGTTCATGATCGGTTCCAAAAAGCACAAACATCTCAGATCTATGCTTACAACCGCAAATGAGCACGCGGCCGAAGATGACATCAGAGCGAGAGGTGGAAATATTGACACTTTGATTCAAGCCAAAAAGACCCCTCGTCCTAAGTAAAAAGCAACTCCAGAAGCACAGCAAAAACCCAAAGAAGTTAACATAGCCTTTGGAAGAGAAAATGGGAGCAAATGGAAAGGTCGAAGCACAGAACCGATCAACTACACAAAAGAAGAGTGGGTAAGAATAAAGTCAGAAAACGGTGTCCACCATTCGCAATTTGGGAAACCCACCCATACGAACGCACAATGCCGGCTCAACAAGCATATGAAAGGCAGTGCAGGATCCGGAAGCAAAGGGAAAAATTCCAAGAGGAAATTCTCCAAGCAAAAGCCAGAAGCTGAAAAAGAAGACAGTGAATCGGACACTGACGAAAAATCCAGGAACAACAGTGAAAAGGCGAGCCTAAGTTTCCGAGAGTTGACGGAGAGTGCAACTTAACTTTCCTGGCAACTTCATCAGCAAAGGTGGCAAAGAGAACACTTCGAGAAATAAACGCGGTTATTCCACCAACCCCAAAATTCTTGAAGTACACAAATACACCAATTACCTGGGATCAGTCTGATCATCCCGGAAATATCCCAGAACCCGGCACACAAGCTCTAGTCGTAAGTCCTATTGTCCAAAACACTAGGCTAAAAAGAGTGTTGATGGATGGAGGATCCAGCATTAACATAATGTACCTGGATACATTGAAGCATCTGCGAATCTCAGAGACCCAGCTCAATCATAGCAACATACGTTTTCACGGCATCATCCCTGGCAGGCAAGCACGATCCCTAGGAGAAATTTCTCTAGATGTAACCTCCGGAGAGAAAGAACATTTCTTGCAGGAAAAGGTATCCTTCGAGGTTGTGCCGTTCGAAAGCGTGTACCACGCAATACTCGGACGTCCAGCTTTCGCCAAGTTCATGGCAAGATCATGTTATATCTATAACAAGCTGAAGATGCCAGGGCCAAAAGGAGGAGTAATCACCATAAATGGAGACTTCAAATTGGCAAACGAGCTGGAAAAAGAAAACGCCCTTTGCGCAGAAAAGGTGATAAAAAGGAAGAACTGAAGAAGCTGGCAAAAGAAGTATCGCCGACAGAAATGCCGACAGGAAAAGAAAGCCGGAAGCCGGCAGACAGCTTCAAAACTTCCGAGAATACAAGACAGGTTATCCTAGATCCCAAAGATCCGACAAAGTTTGTCGTAGTGGGAACTAGCATGACCGACAAATAGGAAAGCGATCTCATCAAGTTCCTCCATGAGAAATGGGACATTTTTGCGTGGTGTCCAGCGGACATGCCAGGCGTACCCAGGGAACTTGTTGAGCACCAACCCAAGGTAATTCCAGGATCTAAACCCGTCAAACTAGGTATCCGTCGATTCGACGGAAGAAGACGGAAGGCTATTGGCAAGGAAATTATCCGGCTATTAGCAGCTGACTTTATCCGGGAAGTTATACATACTGAATGGTCTGCAAACCTAGTATTAGTCCTGAAGAAAGATAGTACCGTTCTTAGGATGTGTATAGATTACACCGGCCTGAACAAATTGTGTCCAAAAGATAGGTTTGCGTTACCGCGAATCGATCAAATAATAGATTCCACTGCTGGCTCTGAGCTTTTATGCTTTTTGGACGCTTATTCCGGGTACCATCAAATACGCATGAAGGAAGAAGACCAAATCAAAACCTCCTTCATAACCCCATATGGAACTTACTACTACATAACCATGCCTTCCGTCCTGAAGAACGCAGGTGCAACCTACCAGCGTTGCATGCAACGATGTTTGCATAGTTAGATTGGCAAAAATGTTCATGTTTACGTGGACGACATTGCCGTCGTTTCCAAGGAAAAGGACACGCTCCTTGACGATTTGCGAGAAACCTTCGAAAATTTGCGCACTTATAAAATGAAGTTAAATCCATTAAAGTGCGTATTCGGGGTTCCCTCAGGAAAACTTCTGGGTTTCATCATTTCTCACAGAGGAATAGAGGTAAACCCGGAAAAGATCAAGGCAATCCTAAACATCACAAGGCCTACATGCTTAAAAGATGTACAAAGATTGACGGGTTGTGCAGCTGCCGTCAGCAGGTTTATAAGCCGGCTAGGAGACAAACCTCTGCCATTATTAAAATTGTTGAAAAAATCCGACAAATTTGAATGGATAGAAGAAGCGGATAAAGCATTAACCTAGTTAAAAGAAACCTTGATGAAAGCTCCGATTTTGGCATCGCCAAAAGATGAAGAACCCATGTTACCGTACCTCACAGCAATAAACATGGTTATCAGTGCGGTTACACACTCAAGCCACCAACTAAAACTCAGGTTGGCTCGACACGACCCAAACCGTCTCTACAACCCATCCTAGGAGCCACGGAGCTATAAGGTCCCGGCCAGTCCGCTAAGCGCAAGGGTGAAAACCACACCCCCCGGCACCACAGGCCTCGCCCTATATGCATCATCATCATCATTAGTAACCATGGGGGATCAACCCATTATGCAAAGGAGCAAATGGAACACCCGAACTAAGTGTGGCTCTTCGGACAAGCTGCAGATCAGGTCTAAGTCGAGGGGGTTTCCATACCACCTCCCGGATGCGGTGAGCACGCTCATCATGGATCAGTAGACAAGACCCTTTTCCTAATTAAGTTCGACACTAGCAGGCCTCAAAACCCTAACCCGGGCCTCCTGCCGGTGCCTTAACATCAAATTATTATTACCCAAAAACATTAACATGTTGTTGATTGAATTGAAACCCAACTATCAACTAAACAGGTGATAAGACGGACAACAAGACTTGAGCGAAAACAACACTAAGCATGCAACTACGACACGGGGCCAACAAGGTAAACAAGCAACAGTTAATAGGAAGTGGAAGGAAAGGCTATATCATGGCTGCAAGGTAATCATATAATAGGATCGAGACACAAGCATCGAATCAACAGGCTAGAATAAGAACAACGGAAAGAATCGGTAACAAGTGATGAAAGGCAGCCATTTGGCAGCAAGTGAGTATACTTGCCTGGAATCCAGCAAGTAGAGGTACATCCACAGAACTTGTCGTTGCTCACATCATCTCAACGTCCTATCCGCGAAGAAGCAACGAACTAAAAAAACACCGGATGCAACAATTACTTCTACGGCAAAGATCCATCATGATCCTATTTTATATGCATGACATGGCAAGATGCAACAGGGGAAACAACTTAAACAATTTAATCGGAACCGGAGTCCGGAGAAATAGGAATTGGTTCAAGTTGTTTAGCTAACCATCAAGTTAAATGTTGTTTAGCATGGCAAACAATAAGGTAGATGAGTTAGGCAATTTAAATGGAATGGGGCAACAGTTGAATTAAATACCCCACACATTCCATATGTTGCCATTTAGGTGATCATGCATAACAAAAGCTAAAATGCACAAGGCAAGATGCAACCAGGAATATGAATGGCATGAACATGTTAATGGCATGTTTCTGATATGCAAACATATTTTAATTGTCCAATTTGGAATTTAATTGAGCAAGTTGCCAATTTAACAATATTAAATGAGTTAAATGAGGAATTAAATGTTGCATCAATTTTAATTGTTCAAAACAGTAAACAATTTTTATATTTGGGTAGAGCATTTAATTTTAATTGGAAAACATATTTTATTTGTTGGATTTGGAATTAAAATGAATTAGTTATGAATTATGCAATTAAATCAATTTAAATTGAGCCGGAAGCCCAACATTTAATTTAGGAGGTTCACATTATTTATTTACCCATCTATATTAAATGTTGTTTAACATGGCGAGATAATATAAAGATGAGCTATGCAATTTAAATGGAACCGGGACAATATTTAATTATCCCAACTCATTCCATATTAATTGTTAGGTGATAGCTAATTACCCACAACCCAAAAGATGCAATGCAACATGATGATATGATATTTATAAAATAGATTGCATGTTGTAGAAAATAGGGCATATAGGTATAGGGGATTTAGGGTTTGGGTTCGCACGTTGGAAAGAGGATCGCCGGGGTCAACGCCGGAACTTCGGAACGTGGAGGAAGTAGACGACGTCGGGGACATAGGGGAAGTAGTCGTTCTCGTTCCGTAGCCGAGGTAGTCGTTCACGTCATCGGTGGTCGTTGTCGATCTTTTCATCGAGGTCCGAAAAGGAAGTAGACGTGGTCGAGGTGCTCGTCGCATCCATGTAGGAGATCATGGCGGTTCATGTCTTCATGGCGCGCACGATGGCGGCCAACACAAGGCGGACCCGGCGAAGATCATGTCGAGGTTCCGGTCTTCGGAGTCGGGGTGTTCTTGTCGATGCGGTTCGTTGAAAAAGAGAGGATCTTTGTGTTCGACGCCGGAAAGAGGAGATCTTCGGGGCAATGCTTGCATGGGTGCAACTGCAACTTCTCCGGCTCGGCGCATGCCGCGTCACCGACGACACCGTGGAGACCCGCGGCGGCGGCTTCGTCCTTCTGCCTGTTCTTGTGTCCGGCCATGTGGCCGCCGAGCCCCCGGTACGTGGCGAACCGCTGATCGCACCCTTTCTCCTTGCAGAGCCACCAACGTGGCTCCTCCCCTGCTGGTGGCTGCGGCGATCTGCGCCGCCGTACATGGCGCGCGACAACCTGAGGCGCAGCGGGCTGGTGGACGACGAATTGCGGCGGCGCCGCCTCTGCGGGCTGCTGACCATGGGCGACGGTAGGCCGAGCTTGGGCGACGACCACCTGAGACGCGGCAGGCTTGGGGGCTTGGAGGAATTGCGGCGAACATGGTGGGTGCGCGACGACCTGGTCGGTAGGATTGTCTGATGGTGCGACAAGGGTGGTCACGGAGTCGTCATTGGGAGGATTGGCATCCTCCGCGCTGCTGCTGCTCCTGCCCGCGAACACGATTGGCATGGGGTCTTTCACGGGCTCGGGTGCCGGGATGGGCATGGAATCGACCACCTTTTGGCTCAGGGGGAAACGGACCTGCGCCCAATGGAGCCCCTCTTGCCGGTGACGGCCCAACCACCGCTGATCGCCGGTGTCCGCTCCTTAATCCCCTGCTGGCGTCCGTGCGGACCCTGGACGCGCATGTGGCCGCCGCACGCCGCCCTCTCGCTTCTGAACTCCTTCCGAAAGACGGCGCATGAGAAGAAGAGCAGTTCCTGCGCGAGCGAGTCCGCGCTGGCATCGGCGTCGACGTCGCTGACGGTCTCGTCCGAGTCGCGCTCGCATGACGGCTGGGCACCTCCAGCGATGGCGACGAGGCGGCGCCGCTTAATCTCTGGTTGGGCGTCGTGGCCGTGGCGATGCTTGACCACGTAGCGGCTGTCGTCACCGTCGGAGCGGGTCGAGTCGTCGTGGGAGGCGGCGACGAACTCGCCCTCGTCGAGATCGGAGCGGGGGCGGCGGGGGCTGGAGAGGGACGGGTCGGCTGCTGAATCGGTGCTCATCGCGTGAGTCGGCCGGTGTTGTGGTGGGCTAGGCTGATGGGGAGGAGGGATCGAGCGTGGGCTACCGGGAGGAGGAGGGGACGTAGCGAGCGGGGGGGGGGGGGGATCGAGCGATGCGCTCTCCCCGTGCATGCGTTCCTGTGGATAGGGGTGGGAGGACCTATCCGCGAATAGGAGAAACGGCGGGGGCAGATTGAGAGGGAGAGGAATTAGGGTAAAAGGGGGGGTTCGGTGGGGGGCCGGCTGGGCCTAGTGGGCTGGCCTGGCTTGGCTGCTGGGCCGCTCTCTCTCTTTTTTTTTCAGAAACTGGTTAGGCACCAATAAAAATAGATTTTATACACCAAACGAATTCCAGAAAGTTTTATAAAATTGGACTTGATGTAATTTAATTTGATTGCAAGTTTTAAATCAGTAATGATGCATTATGCCATGAGGATGCTAAAAGGAAAACAACAAACAAAACCTAATTAGGGAAAACCCCGGCCGTTACAGACGACACCACTAACAAGGGGATTGCGCCCTCGCAATCCACCTACTAACCCGGGAGGGGAAAGGAGTTCGACTATCGATTCTTCATGCTTCCAGTTGATCTCCTCGACACCACTAACAAGGGATTCTTGCTCGGGCTGAAGACGATGTTCTTCCACCAGGAATCTTCCGATGATCGAACCTATTAGGTTAACGGCTCAGAAAACGTCCACCCACGTAGGATCCTAACACTTTGAAAGATAGACAAGGGAGGAGACTCCAAAACAAATAATATGGGAGGGGAATTAGAATAGAGATAAGCAGAAAACAAGAATCCTATTGAGATGTTTCCAAAAATAGTTTTAGCACAAATAGTTTTTGACATTCTAGAAACAACGACCGTTAGCTAGGTTATCCTACAGGCTTTGCGGACCCGTTGCTTCGATAACCATTCGTATCGAAACAATCTCGGGAATGGGAGACCTGGCTCTGATACCATTTGTGACGCCCCGAGATCGGTCACTATGCAGATTTCAGCATTCCCGCCAAAATCCACATAATAACCGATTCCAGGTTGCCACTTGTGATAACATTACAACAGTTCACGAATAATCCACAACAACAACAACAGAAAAGATATATACAAGAGGACTCAAACGAGCCAAGGATACAACTGATACAATCCAAAGATCCAAATAACAGCGGAAGAAACAACATATCGTCCGTCTACGGACAAGATACAAATTGGACTAAGAGTCCTGAAGATAACCGAGAGCGTCCAATCCCTGCCCAGGCCAAGCCGAGGGATTCCCAAGCTAACGTCGTCAGACTTCAAACCTGTTGACTGCAATGTTGAATATGCAGCCACGAAAATGAATTCGTGGGTCAGTACGGTTAAGTACTGGCAAGTGGATAAACCATACTCACGAGATACCAGCGTATCCAATCATCACAAGATACAAATACTTTGGGTCCAACGGAAAGGAAGGGGTTGTTGCAAATAAGCGGCAGCGGGCTGCACTAACCAACTACAGAAACACACTACAACTTCCGGCTAAAAGAGGGGATAAGGTAGCGTATCGTAACCAACTACAACTACTCACCAAACAATACCCATCCAATGTCACCCCCTACTAAGGAAGCAACCCAAGGATAACTCACACTGTTGGATTAATGATGTTCAACTTATTGTGTCAATAAGACTATTACTAGTCAAGTTATTATTATTAGGTGTAAGTTGTCTGAGTACTTGTTAGCCAGTACTTTCACCAAGTAATCCATAACCGCGGAAAACACGGCTTCTCGAGAAGATTCATCCCTGCAGGGTGTGCTCCAGTACCCGTACACACTCAAGCCACCAACTAAAACTCAGGTTGGCTCGACACGACCCAAACCGTCTCTACAACCCATCCTAGGAGCCACGGAGCTATAAGGTCCCGGCCAGTCCGCTAAGCGCAAGGGTGAAAACCACACCCCCCGGCACCACAGGCCTCGCCCTATATGCATCATCATCATCATTAGTAACCATGGGGGATCAACCCATTATGCAAAGGAGCAAATGGAACACCCGAACTAAGTGTGGCTCTTCGGACAAGCTGCAGATCAGGTCTAAGTCGAGGGGGGTTCCATACCACCTCCCGGATGCAGTGAGCACGCTCATCATGGATCAGTAGACAAGACCCTTTTCCTAATTAAGTTCGACACTAGCAGGCCTCAAAACCCTAACCCGGGCCTCCTGCCGGTGCCTTAACATCAAATTATTATTACCCAAAAACATTAACATGTTGTTGATTGAATTGAAACCCAACTATCAACTAAACAGGTGATAAGACGGACAACAAGACTTGAGCGCAAACAACACTAAGCATGCAACTACGACACGGGGCCAACAAGGTAAACAAGCAACAGTTAATAGGAAGTGGAAGGAAAGGCTATATCATGGCTGCAAGGTAATCATATAATAGGATCGAGACACAAGCATCGAATCAACAGGCTAGAATAACAACAACGGAAAGAATCGGTAACAAGTGATGAAAGGCAGCCATTTGGCAGCAAGTGAGTATACTTGCCTGGAATCCAGCAAGTAGAGGTACATCCACAGAACTTGTCGTTGCTCACATCATCTCAACGTCCTATCCGCGAAGAAGCAACGAACTAAAAGAAACACCGGATGCAACAATTACTTCTACGGCAAAGATCCAGCATGATCCTATTTTATATGCATGACATGGCAAGATGCAACAGGGGAAACAACTTAAACAATTTAATCGGAACCGGAGTCCGGAGAAATAGGAATTGGTTCAAGTTGTTTAGCTAACCATCAAGTTAAATGTTGTTTAGCATGGCAAACAATAAGGCAGATGAGTTAGGCAATTTAAATGGAATGGGGGCAACAGTTGAATTAAATACCCCACACATTCCATATGTTGCCATTTAGGTGATCATGCATAACAAAAGCTAAAATGCACAAGGCAAGATGCAACCAGGAATATGAATGGCATGAACATGTTAATGGCATGTTTCTGATATGCAAACATATTTTAATTGTCCAATTTGGAATTTAATTGAGCAAGTTGCCAATTTAACAATATTAAATGAGTTAAATGAGGAATTAAATGTTGCATCAATTTTAATTGTTCAAAACAGTAAACAATTTTTATATTTGGGTAGAGCATTTAATTTTAATTGGAAAACATATTTTATTTGTTGGATTTGGAATTAAAATGAATTAGTTATGAATTATGCAATTAAATCAATTTAAATTGAGCCGGAAGCCCAACATTTAATTTAGGAGGTTCACATTATTTATTTACCCATCAATATTAAATGTTGTTTAACATGGCGAGATAATATAAAGATGAGCTATGCAATTTAAATGGAACCGGGACAATATTTAATTATCCCAACTCATTCCATATTAATTGTTAGGTGATAGCTAATTACCCACAACCCAAAAGATGCAATGCAACATGATGATATGATATTTATAAAATAGATTGCATGTTGTAGAAAATAGGGCATATAGGTATAGGGGATTTAGGGTTTGGGTTCGCACGTTGGAAAGAGGATCGCCGGGGTCAACGCCGGAACTTCGGAACGTGGAGGAAGTAGACGACGTCGGGGACGTAGGGGAAGTAGTCGTTCTCGTTCCGTAGCCGAGGTAGTCGTTCACGTCATCGCTGGTCGTTGTCGATCTTTTCATCGAGGTCCGAAAAGGAAGTAGACGTGGTCGAGGTACTCGTCGCATCAATGTAGGAGATCATGGCGGTTCATGTCTTCATGGCGCGCACGATGGCGGCCAACACAAGGCGGACCCGGCGAAGATCATGTCGAGGTTCCGGTCTTCGGATTCGGGGTGTTCTTGTCGATGCGGTTCGTTGAAAAAGAGAGGATCTTTGTGTTCGACGCCGGAAAGAGGAGATCTTCGGGGCAATGCTTGCATGGGTGCAACTGCAACTTCTCCGGCTTGGCGCATGCCGCGTCACCGACGACACCGTGGAGACCCGCGGCGGCGGCTTCGTCCTTCTGCCTGTTCTTGTGTCCGGCCATGTTGCCGCCGAGCCCCCGGTACGTGGCGAACCGCTGATCGCACCCTTTCTCCTTGCAGAGCCACCAACATGGCTCCTCCCCTGCTGGTGGCTGCGGCGATCTGCGCCGCCGTACATGGCGCGCGACAACCTGAGGCGCAGCGGGCTGGTGGACGACGAATTGCGGCGGCGCCGCCTCTGCGGGCTGCTGACCATGGGCGACGGTAGGCCGAGCTTGGGCGACGACCACCTGAGACGCGGCAGGCTTGGGGGCTTGGAGGAATTGCGGCGAACATGGTGGGTGCGCGACGACCTGGTCGGTAGGATTGTCAGATGGTGCGACAAGGGTGGTCACGGAGTCGTCATTGGGAGGATTGGCATCCTCCGCGCTGCTGCTGCTCCTGCCCGCGAACGCGATTGGCATGGGGTTTTTCACGGGCTCGGTTGCCGGGATGGGCATGGAATCGACCACCTTTTGGCTCTGGGGGGAAACGGACCTGCGCCCAATGGATCCCCTCTTGCCGGTGACGGCCCAACCACCGCTGATCGCCGGTGTCCGCTCCTTAATCCCCTGCTGGCGTCCGTGCGGACCCTGGACGCGCATGTGGCCGCCGCACGCAGCCCTCTCGCTTCTGAACTCCTTCCGGAAGACGGCGCATGAGAAGAAGAGCAGATCCTGCGCGAGCGAGTCCGCGCTGGCATCGGCGTCGACGTCGCTGACGGTCTCGTCCGAGTCGCGCTCGCACGACGGCTGGGCACCTCCAGCGACGGTGACGAGGCGGCGCCGCTTAATCTCTGGTTGGGCGTCGTGGCCGTGGCGATGCTTGACCACGTAGCGGCTGTCGTCGCCGTCGGAGCGGGTCGAGTCGTCGTGGGAGGCGGCGACGAACTCGCCCTCGTCGAGATCGGAGCGGGGGCGGCGGGGGCTGGAGAGGGACGGGTCGGCTGCTGAATCGGTGCTCATCGCGTGAGTCGGCCGGTGTTGTGGTGGGCTAGGCTGATGGGGAGGAGGGATCGAGCGTGGGCTACCGGGAGGAGGAGGGGACGTAGCGAGCGGGGGGGGGGGGGGGGGATCGAGCGATGCGCTCTCCCCCGTGCGTGTGTTCCTGTGGATAGGGGTGGGAGGACCTATCCGCGAATAGGAGAAACGGCGGGGGCAGATTGAGAGGGAGAGGAATTAGGGTAAAAGGGGGGGTTCGGTGGGGGGCCGGCTGGGCCTAGTGGGCTGGCCTGGCTTGGCTGCTGGGCCGCTCTCTCTCTCTTTTTTTCAGAAACTGGTTAGGCACCAATAAAAATAGATTTTATACACCAAACGAATTCCAGAAAGTTTTATAAAATTGGACTTGATGTAATTTAATTTGATTGCAAGTTTTAAATCAATAATGATGCATTATGCCATGAGGATGCTAAAAGGAAAACAACAAACAAAACCTAATTAGGGAAAACCCCGGCCGTTACATCCTTTTTTGGAATGATTCTGCTATTCTTTCTTGCTGTAGAAATACTTGGTAAAGTCTGTATATGATCAAAACTATTCAGTAAAACTCACCGTGTTCTTTAGGATGGAGTGACAACTGAAACAGAACATAACCAACGTGCGATAGAGATCACCTAGCAAAGTAGAATGTGCGATCAGTTATATTGTCCTTTTTTTGAATGATTCTGCTATTCTTTCTTGATGCAGGAATCCTTGGTAAACTCTGTATATGATCGAAACTATTCAGTAAAACTCACCGTGTTCTTTAGGAAGGAGTGACAACTGAAATAAAACATATGTTTCAGGCTTTCATATTTATTTATGTAGCTTGGTCTGCTCAAAACCTGCAAATGAACAATAAATATTGTTAGCATGAAAAGTAGTTATCTATAATAATGCAATATGCACATAAACTTTAGAATAACCCACCTGGGTCACCCCTTCAAAACATCTCTATAGACAATGTTTTTGGTACTTTTCCCGGATTTATCAACCTCCTTGTTGGGTTTCGCCAAAATCCTTGTCGTTTCCCTCGAGACACCCCTTGACAATGCAACATATAGCTGTCCATGCGAGAACACAGGCTCAGGTAGATAAATACCAACATTTGGGATGGTCTGTCCCTATGCCTTGTTAATGGTCATCGCAAAACTGAGGCGAATGGGGAACTGTTTTCTCGTAAGTTTGAAGGGAAGTGAGGTGTCCTCCGAGGGCGACATCGGAATCCTAGGTATGAACACTCTCTTTCCAGCATGTTGGCCACCTACAATCTCCGCATCGATAGCATTGTCCTGGAAGGCTCTGATCATAAGTCGTGTCCCATTGCATAGTCCATTATGAGGGTCGAGGTTCCGGAGGAGAATAACCGGACAATTGATTTTTACTCTCAAGACATGCGGGGGCAAGCCATTTGGTGTGATCGCGTTCAAGAAATCAATGGTGTAATTATTTTGGAAGTCATCCTCGATAGAGTCGAAGCTATGGTATACCTTTTCTTCGCCCGGAAACCTAGAGATCATCTTGTCATTTAGGTCGTCCACATGCTCGTTCTTGGTTGAAAGAATTGCACGTGAGCTCATGGACTCTCTCGACCTAGCATTGGCATGCAGGGATGGGAAGACATTTTCTATTAGCTTGTTAATAGGTTCTTCATCCTCGGCATAACCAATCACAATCTCCTCAGGAGACGCACATAGTCATCGCCAATTGTTTCTTCAGTTCCATTGCCAATCCTTAGTAGGTATTCGGCGAACCACCTGTGTCAACCAGTTCCGGAAGTCCATATTCTCTAATATCCTTTCCCATGGATTGCACCATATCCCTGATATCTCTAAGGACCATCTGCTCAAGTGTTGCCTCATTGAATTGAGTACGGCGGTAATCCTCAGACATCGATGCTAGATGTTTGTCCCACAATTGTCGGATTCCCGTTGCCTCGCAGAAAACCAATATAGTCGCAAACAACCGTCGCGGGGCAGAAGGCATCTGAAAGGTGGCCGCCTCTGTCATGCAATCATCAAGGGTCCTGTCATGCTCAATGAGACCTAAGTGCTCACATGCCTCCCTGAAGGAACTGCATGTCCTGCCATTGACTTTTTTAAATCATCAAAAGAAGTGGCACCTCGGACATGACTTAGGAGCACGCGCAAATAGTACCTCTCTCCTTCAGCAGGATGTGCATACACAAGTCTTCCAATCTGTGATCTCTTGTTTCTTCTATTCTACCATTTTTTATTTCCTGGTATCCATCTATAGTGTTCTGAAACTCTCTGTACAACCATTTTCGTGCCTGTGGATACCTTCGGTTCATCTCAAAGTACTCGGTAAGCATGGATTTGGAAGAAGATGGTCTTGCAACAACATCTTCGAGATTATCATATGCCTTAAATGCAACTGTATGCATGTTTGGCAGATGAAGTTGGAGCTGTAACACAGATGGACTGACACCAAACATTTTAAAACCGAAAATCCTGTAAATAGCCTCTGGTGGAGATATAAAACGCGCATCTCTGTACTGCCGGATTTCATTGATGATTCCTCCATCATTGAGAATATCTCGCTCGAATGCAAATGATCCCTTATCATGCCCTTTGTAGATGTATTTGAATAAGTACTTGACTGCCTTGATGCTGGAGCATGCTTCGACGTTAATGTGACAGTTGTATGCCATGAGAAGAAAGGGGTTGTCAGGGACGACCCACCTATTGTCCAAATCTGCTCCTCTAATCCTAACTCGAACCCCATCTTCCCTCCTTCTATAGATTGGGTATGAGTCTTTTCCTTGTAATGTAGCATCACAAAATTCTCGTGGGTATTTGAACCGACACTGTCCATCTATCATACAAGGGCAACTTTTCTTCAGTGCAGCACATGGTCCATGCAACATGTGTTTGACTACCAGAGCATGGAGAACTGGATATTTATCCTTGTCAGGTAACTCTGCTGATATTACCCGATCATAGTCATCTGGAGTCCTTAATTTGCTATTGGCTTTCATGATCAGAAGTATATGCTCATGCGGAAGACCTCGCTTCTGAAACTCTGTAACATGTACATAAGCTGCGACTTCTCCGAAGTGCTTACCCTTAGTTAGCAAGTCCATCATATTTCTTTGTTTAGCTCTGTATACTCTTGCCACAAGGTCTGGACGGTCTTGTGGCAGTTGTCCAGGCAACAACTCCTTAGTTATCTCTTCCCAGTAGGGATTGCATGTCATTGTGATAAAAAAATCCGGTTTACCTCATCGCTGAACTATTGCCACTGCATCCAGGAACCTCCGCTGCATGTCACGGTCACCACCTGGAAATGTACGTGGAAGCACGATTCTTTTGCCAATCCGATCACCACGTGACTCGCCGGCAACGATGGTGTCAACAAGACCCTATAATAAACCAATAATTCACGTCAATTAGCCTAGAAAGCGTGATCAATCAGTGTGGAGTCTAAAATGGGATTGTATTAGAAAATCACATGCACATTACCTGGTAGAGGTCAGCGCGTATAACCTTCTGATTTTCTGGCTTTGAGTACCAGTCAAGCCTCATTGTCTCAATCTTGATATACATGTCAACAGCCCACTGTTGGAAAAGGCGCCCCCCGAACAAGACGATGTTAAAGAGCTTCTTCCGAACCATAAGTTTGAAGCAATAGTACTCCCTCGCGCTCACAAATTTTCTAGATTGTGTTGGATTCATCTCATTATCACCAAATTCCTCATCGGGGTTATCCTCATTGTCATCTAAAGATTGATTAACAAAATATTAGTATGTTAGAATAATGTGAATATCAAGCATAGGGAGGGCGACCAATACCTGCAAATATATCAGTGGCATGGTCCTCAGGTTGTGCGGTGTCCTCTCGTTGCTCTCTAATAATGTTATCATCTGCAAGACGTATGATTGGCTGAGTTTTGAAACAAGTGATAATCTCTACTACTATAAAACAGTAATATCCATTATACCTGCTTGAAAGTCATAGGTTTGTTTTCCTTGTCGTGCAATATTATCCGCTGAATCTTGTGTCGGCCCGTCAGGGGCACGAATATATGGCATCGAACGATTCCAACCGGTCTCCCCATGGGAAGAATAGTGGATATGACAATGGATCGTAGCACCCATAATATGCTCTAATATACAGGGGACGTTCTCCTTTTCCATACACTATAACACTCCTATCGAAGCAATTCTGTGGGTCGCTCCCTTCAACCCATATTGCTGCCACCTGAGAAGCAGTTGGGGCATTATATCTTCTTTGGTCAAGTTTGATATATGTGTTAAGTACAATCTTATATTCATCTAGATTTGGAACAGCAAGGCTTTTAAAGACTTGAGCATAAGGGTTTCGCTCTAGTATTGCCAGAATCCTCCGTATGAGATCCACCCTAAGATTTGGAGATCTCTTAATCCTGTGATACAAGTTCTCATCTGTATGATAAATATATAGCTGCAAATTCCTTGGGGCATTATCATTAGACACCAGATCATCGAGAGCGTGGTACAACCCCCCACAAGCACGAAATGTATATACACCGGTTCCTGACGCAGTGCTGACTCGCTGATCAAGGGTGACTCCAAGACTTGTGAATGAGAAGTGGGAGTTGAAATATCGTATATTATCCCTAAAATATTTGGCATCCTCATCAACTTGACTTGTAAACAACCTTTTCAAGTCTTCAGGAACCTCTGGAGTAAATATATCCACTTTCCCCTTTCTGCAACAAAATGCAGGACCCTCGTATTGAAACCGCAATGCTCCACAATGACAGCAGTCGCTAACTTTTCTAAGGACATGGTGCTTTTTGGGCAGGTTCATATAAACTCTGTCATGAGTATTATTAGTGACAGTTGCGCTTACATGATGTCGTTCTGATTGGTAGGTTTGAAATTCAACATCTGAAACAGAACGAAACCCTTAATTATATCTTGCAGATCCCACAGCTTAATGATATTTTGCATCAATAACTCAAGATAGCCGCGATATACCTTGCTGGGCAAACATTCTAGCCTCTTCATCAGGGTCAACATCTCCAGCTTGTACAATGTTCTCGTCTCCCAAGAAGTCTAGTAGCCGGTGTTATAGCTTAGTACATAATACATATACACGGTGGAGAGCAAACTTAATAGTACATTATGCATACCATCATTGTTTATCCTGTTAACGTCAGGCTCCATTAATCCATATACATCTTCGCCGTGATCATTGCCTGAAACCAATGATTCCAAATGATTTAGTAGGAATTTAATATTTAAGTTTCAGCAATAACGAAGGCCCTGAACTAAAAAAAAAATCACATAGCAGCTATACCCATATTGTTCATTTGAGATGATTCACATGGTGTTTTCGACATAGGGTTGACAATAGTACCCATTATGTTTGGAGTGGTTTGGCCGCCTTCTGGGGAAGGTTCCATTACTCTGGTGCTTTCACTATGCATAGGTTCATTTGAGAGATAAGTCGACTTTGTACCTGAATAATTAGAAGAGGGAACAAATTAGATCAAAGTAAACACCAAAAAGGACTAAACTTGATTTTGTAGAGGGTGGCTGTTGTACCAAGTTGAGTGTTCTCAACCCCTGAAACTTGTGTGAGTGTCATTCGTCTTGAAAATGGTTGCCTTTGGTAGTTATCGTTCCTGTGCAACCAATCGCACCCATCGTCATCAGCCATATTCTCCTTGTCGTGGAGCATGGCTTGTTGGGTAGGTACTGAGTTTGAGAGTACACCATCTAAATTTGGTGCCACATGTTCTGCACATGTTATGTTGGGCAGTTGGGTGACCGCTGATTGACCAGTAGGAGGCGTATCCAATATAATGTTACTGTCACCTAGGATGGCAGTACAATTTTTATTTTTATCTCGGACTTGGCGTTGCCGCATTAGTATGTCCTCTCTATTCTGTGCGTACCGCTCTCTTTCCCTCTGATTTTTATCCTCATTAGGGCCTGGATAACAAAGTAAGACAAAAAATATTAGATGGCAATATAAGTGTGTTTTATATGCCGAAGTTGATTGGTTGTATACCCAGCGGTGTAGGTGTTCCCTCGGCTGCCACATTTTTCTTCAGTTTGTAGGCTTCACGCCGTCTCTTGTTAATCTCATCCTTTTTCTATGAATAGCGGTCTCTATCCCTTTGCCTTTTGAGTTCTTTAGGATCTATAAAAAATGGGACAGATGATTCAGCAATTGAGCATAATCATTAAATTGAGCATTGGGGTTGTGATCTTACCCAATAGACGGGTGTTGCTTATATCCTGGAATGGTGTGCGTGTCCTGTTTGGAGATGAAGGGTCCATAGCACTAACCTCAGTCCTGTGAATGGCAAGCTGATGGGTCAATTCTCGTAATACCAATGTTGTGCATCACTGTTTCGAAGAGAAAATTAAAATTTCCCAATGAACGGGTGTTGCTTATTTCACAATTCTGGTAGGCCGATCATAAGTTGTAGAATTTGAATGTTAATTAGTACTTCTAACTAAAAGAATCCTTATTATTTGTACAGGACAAGGCTATAATTGTTCCAGCAGAGGGTAGCGACATGAGTCCGATAATGATTCAGACGGGATCAATGGGAGACTACATACCTGCGCTGCGGAGAAGTTCGTCGGCGTCGTCGTGGTCATAGGCTCAGTGTATCTTAGCGCAGCGTGAGTTGGACAGGACGGCGACAACGAAGGATGAGTCTGCACCTAGCTCGCCGGCGTGGACGTGTGGACGGATCGGCAGCCCGGCATTGACGGCGACTGGCTAGATGCGAATGATTGAACGGAGCGGACAGTTTGTTTTGGTTCCCGCTAACTTAGGCCTTTTTTCTGGAAGTGTATAGCGGATTGTGTGTGTCCCGCTGATCGTGGCCTATTTTGTTTTTTACCTGCTTGCGTACGCTAGGTTGGTAGCGGATTGTGTGCGTCCCGACGATCGTGGCCTTTTTTTTTACCTGCTTGCGTACGCGGGTTGGCAGAGTTTTCGTCCGAAACTGGTAATTGCTAAACGCACACAGGTCTGATTTAGTGGGCCCGATCGGGTGGCTATTTTTGCTCGGTGTCTCTGTGTGTACACTACGCGGGGTGGCTGTAGGGATGAATATGTTCTCTCTTTTATTAGTAGTAGAGAAAAACATACGGACGACCACCTAAATCAAGGCCTACCAATTTTGTGACGTCTTCGTGTTCCTGTAGAGGATCCCGCCTCCTCCTGTTGGGAGCAGTGGGAAATCCGATAATTAAAGTAGTGTTTTTAATACATTCGATTAGAATTTTAGTAGCCGTGTTGTTTGGCATCCGCGTCAATGGAGATGGCATCTTCTATAATAACTTATCTTGATACTTCGTTCGACAACGAGATCTCCTTCCCGGTGTCAATGGGCGTGTTGGAAGATTAATTCCTCTAGGTTTTTTCTCGACTTATATGTTCTCGATAATGGTGATTCATTCTATCGGCTCTCCGACGTTGTCGACCAGGCTGTTTGGTTGTATTTCCCTAAAATATTGGTGTTGGTATCCTTGCCAATGTTGTTGAACACTAGAAATGCACATAGGCTTGGCACTACGGCTCAAAATTATGGGAGAAATCTCATTGGTATTTACATGTCAGTGGTTTGGCATCTATGTAATTTTTTTCTACGGCTGCATTCAGAAAAGTATAAGATTGTGCCACGAAAGAAGGAAGAGTTTGAAAATCTCGAAGATTTGCTCGTTTTTTAGAATTTATTTTTGTAATCGTTGTAGACAACTCATGTATCTCTACCATGTATCGTTTGCTACTATAAATATATGGTATTGATTGTCAAAAAAAATCTCTACCAATTTTATGGTCAAGGATCAAATTTTGGTTTTCCCTTTACATTTTTTCATGCTTGTTGCATCAACCATCTTGCACCATCTCCACTCACTAGTAGGAAAAGGCTTATAGCCCCCACCTAATTGTTGGCGAAGCAAATTTTAGGTTGGTCAGCGCTATTATCACTGGCGAAGCAAATACGAGGTTGGCCAGCGGTAACCAAGTGATCACTGGCGAACCAGGCAGCCAGTTCGCCAGCGCTACGTGTGGGGCCCGGGGATGTGCACGGCACCTCTTACAGCTGGGCGACGGTATCGCGCTTTGCCAGCGCAAGGTATACTACTGCTAGCGAACACTTTGGCCCGTTCGCCAGCGGTAAAATGTGGGGCTATCGCAGCTATTACTGCTGGCAAACGGCCCAGTCTGTTCGCCAGCGGTAACTTTACAATTATTGCAGCCAGCCAGCATCTCCCCACCACCACCACCACCCCCCATCCTCCTCAACTCTTTCACATCTCCCTTCTCTGTAGCTCAAACTCCCTATTTGAGATCAATTTTTCCACCTACTCCCCTCATTTCAACCAACTAAAATTATTTTAGTTGATAGATCTAGGCATATCTCCCTCTCAACACCCTTTCTATCAAAAAAAATTCCCATAAGGTTCTTCCTACTTTTTTTTTGAACAAGGATTGGGGTCTAAGACCCCGAAGCTACTATTACATCAACACGTGGCAGGTACAATGTACACAAAGACCCTTTTCGTCTCTTGCCTTAAAGACCTAAAATTTGAAGAAAGGGACTGTGAAGTTGCAAAAAACACCCTAGAATAAAAAGTGAAAACCAATCAGGTCCTAGGGAACCTCCGTCACCCATCGCTGGCGTTCCCAGGCGCTGATGGCACCGAGAACGGAGCACAGTGGAGCTCTCGGTCTCTCCCTTCCGGCGAACGACCACAAACGCCGGCAGTCGTGACGTATCCGGGGACGAACCACTTGGACACCTCGCGAAGCCAAGCTCTGGCGCAAGATCGAGCAAGCCTCCGACATGGAGGTTGAAGATTGGCCACCCTTTTGGCCATTGAACACGGCCGTGAGCAAGATCACCACCGCGTGAGGAGCTCATGGATGCAGTTGATACCACCCCACATGTTCCGAGAAAGAAAAGAAGCACCTCCTCCCCTCCTCGCCGCCACGGCCGGCCAGGCGAGTACAACGACCCTTCTTCTCACAAACTGTGGTGTGGGGGATACGACGAGCGAAGTTATTGAATCGGTCTTGTTGAACTTCAATCCAGTAGGGAAACCTCCATGGCTTCATCCTGCAAGAAAGAAGAGGGCAATCTCCCGCGTCATTGCGAGTCGTTGGAGACCAACCGAGGGGAAAGAGGAACGCCATAGCGGCAAAAGCAAGCACACGGGCTGAAAGCAACCTACAACTACTATCTACAAGCCTAGCTACGCCATCGCATCCGCGCAAGACGGAATCGCCGCCGAGGGAACGAAGGGCGAGCCGGCGAAAGCGGTGGAAGCTTCGAAGCGACTCTCAAAGCGGCAAGCGGCACTCTTGCTAGTGGATCTAGAATTACCCCTCTCTCTCCAAAGCTCCAAAAATCT
>JAPCYS010002198.1:0-32587 GCA_028641055.1 Alopecurus myosuroides
ATAGCAAATCTAAGCTAACTAGAAGCAGATCTACAACCACCATCCCAACCCATACCGAAATCCACAAGGACGCATGTCACATAATCTAGAGATCTCGTAACTAAAACATGCGAAAACAGTCACGCGAGTAACAGATCAAGCAGATCGAAGACGATACCATGTAGTCGGTGGTGATGAAGGGGTCGTTGACGGCGACGAGCTCGACATCGGGGCACTGGAGCGCAACCCTGGCCACGAGCCTGCCGATACGGCCGAAACCTGCAGTCACCAAGCAAAAATAAAATCCATCAGAAATCGACACAGAGGAACAGGCAGCAGCGAAGCAAACCAGATCAGATCGGAGGTCGGAACTCACCGTTGATGCCGATCTTGATGGGAGCTGCACGGAGCACGGAAATCCAACAACAAAAAAACAACAGTAATCAGCGAACGCACCACCGGAAACACGGTAATACAGCATCTAGGAGGGAGAAATGACGGGGGGTTACCCATGGGGAAAACTGGAGCTGAGCCGGCCGGAGGGTTCGAGAACAGATCGAGGATTGGGACTGCTATTCGAGATGGCGATGTGATCAGGGGAGCGGGGGGAGGGTTTATATAACGGGTTTCTCGTGGTGGTGGGGTCTGCCAGGCGGCGCGGCTTGCGGGTCGCCCTCTGTTTTTTTGCTACCGGGAATGGATGGGCGCGCTGGATGACAGGGTGGGGTCGGAGGGTGAGCGGCGATGGTTTCGAGAAGGTTCCTGTGGGTGTGACGAGGCGAACGTTGGCCTTGGAAACCCTGGACCGCTGCTGGATTTTGGCTTCCGATAATCACGAGAAGGAAAATATGCGGTGGGAAGTGGCCGCACCCATCCGGCTTACTTCTCGTCCAAGAAGGTGAAACGACCGGCCGGATGGGAGCCTTGCCTTTCTTCTTGCGCAAGAAGATCAAACCGGCGGCGTAGGAGGTTTTGAGTGGTTTCGACAATCACCACCAACTTTTTCGAGAATACAATCATCACCACTAACTTAAAAATACACATATCATCCCCGTTAAGTTAAGTGGTTTCAACGGCCCACTCATATCTTTCTTTCTGAAAGATGATGATGTCCCAGTGTGTCCATCCCCACTAATCATCACCACTAAGAACTTAAAAAGACACGATATATGCGAGCAACCTGCACTCATGTTAATCCAATGGCTCAACTCACTCTCAGCTCGATGATGTACGATGTGAAAATTAACACTAAACCGTTTTTCCCCTAATCACGGTCCTCTCTCAGTTTCGCACAAAACGCAATCCTCGCAAACAGATGACCCGCGCATGCATGACCTGATGGAGTCGCCGCCCCTACCACAGGGTGAACTTGCACCACCTCCGTCATGTTGCCATCTTTGCCCCGTTGTCGGTGGCCCTTGCGGGTCATCCAACGTGTTCTGCCTTCCATACATCATGATCGCCTTGCTGTCATCGGTACTCGCGACGGTCTTTTCCGCTTTGCCCATCGGAGGAGAAGTTCGCCACTGAGGAGTTCGAGCTCTACAAGATCTAGCTAGGGTACTGCGCCCTCCCTCTGCGTCTCCATTCCTTCATCCACTCTACCACGTCGACACCCTCATGGGCATCGGTGTGTTGCTCCTAGCATGGCGCTGCCCCGCGATGAGCCTGAGCTGCTAAATGTGTCAACAATATAGTCCACGTCAAAAGCTTCAAGCATCGTATACACAGAATTCTTGCAAAACCTATAAATGTGGAAGTAAAAAAAGAACAGAAAATTAAAGAGAGATCTTTTGTTGTTGAGATTAAGAAGACTTTAAAAGTGATGCAATCCAACCCACAAGGTGAATTCGCTTCTATCCTCATGTGATTTCGATGTGTTACTTAATGGATCACTACCTCAACCGGATACTATATGCGTGCTTCGATAAGAGCCCTGCAATGGCCCACAAGAGGATGTCAAGGTTGGTCAAGAATATTGCCAAGGGAACGGGGCGGTCCGACGAAGGGGGGAAAAAGAAAATGAGACCAAGGCCACCGGATTGTCTAGCGTTTAGGAAATGCACTAGGAGGTACCGAACACATATGAGACAAGTCTGGCACATGTTTGGCGACCTTCTGTTTTGATCGTCGGACTGTCTGACGTCCTATTTTGAACTGTTTGTTGCCTGGCACAGCCGCACGAAAGTGTCGGACATATGCCACATATTACCTGATCACCTAATTGTTCCACATATTACTTGTCTTGTGGGAAAATATCTACAGAAGGTGACGAAGAAAGAAATGGGCCTGATGACCAATATGTGACAAGAAACCACATGTTGGTCCTTCAAAGAGCCACAAATGATAGCCTCCAACACTATGAGGCTCAACTTCAAGCAAAAAGAGTGGAGTACGACGAGAAATTCCAAACTCAACAAGCGATATTCAATGAGCAACTTCCCAACTCGACGAGTTCATAAAAAAAATTGCTCGTCTTGGTCATACATCCTCAAGCTCGCATCACTCCCGGAACTCGTCAAGGTCAAGTGCTACAAGAAATGAACTTAAAAGACAAAATCAAGAGTGTCGCAACATACAACAACCTACAAGAGATGCATAAGACCTACATAAGAACATGGACCACCTACATCGCCACGAGATCGACGGCAACCTACAGGTAACCGTGTGCTCAAAAGGTTTAGTTTGATTATTATCAAATGCTACTTGTAACGAGGTGCTCATAAAGATGATCTTCAGGTCCATCAGAAAGTATGTCTGAAACTAATAGTTCAATACTGAGATATTGCTCCCCCGACGACACAAAGGTACACTCTGATACCTCTTGGTATTCGATGTCACCTAATCGTCTGCCCACGCACGTCGCGATCATGATCATGAGAACATCAGAATATGTAACGATAAAAGAGTCTGCAACTGAAAATAGGATAGTGTTATAGTGATCGAAGTGTTGGATCGCGAGGATACCAAAGTCTTGTCTTGGGTTGTAATTATTATCACAAAGCAAATGGATTAGCACTTCAGTAACGCAAGGTGCTCTCAAAGTTATTCGTGTATGCACATGATTCATCATGGGCATCCAACTTTTGTTGTTGGTTATTGATGACCCACAAGTGTAGGGGAATCTATCGTAGTTCTTTTGATAAATAAGAGTGTCGAACTAAACGAGAAGTGTAAGGTGTTTACAAGTGGTTTTGAGCAAGATTTCACGGCAAAAAGTATGAGACATATTTTTATGGGGTTTTGGTATAACATTTAAATAAAGGTAAACAATAATAGTTGTAGCAAGTGGCATGTTAATTATGATGATTAAAATATTTCTGAGGACACACGGGAATTTCATCATGTCACTTTCATCATATACTGTTGATTAGCATTCATTGTTTTGATGTGTTGTGTGGGTAAACCTATGCTAATACATCGTTCTTACTTTGACATCTGCACGCTTGTGATTATACCCCTTGTAAGCATCCGCAACTACCAAAAATTATTAAAATAAAATCTAACCATGGCCTTAAACTCTCAGATCCTACGCTCACTCATGCAATAGCTTGCAAATTGAGGTTCAGGTTTCTGTTACTCCGGCAACTCTACCATAAGCAGCTAAATACACAATGCATTCCCGTGGACCCATAAACATGAAGTATCATGTAGTTTATGTTCACATGATACCACTAGAAGAATAACACCAGGACTTAAATACCAAACCATAAAATATTACACAACATAATATGACTACTAGCAACTCGCCTAATTATGTTTTGTGTGTTTGATCACAACATTAGTATAATTTAACAATGTGATGATGTTTCTAGGTCCTCCTGATACATTTTATTGATGGTGGCTAATTCCCTAAAAGGGAGAAAAGATCTAGAGGTGTCTGCAGAAATCTCCAGGCCGGAGTCTCCGGGGTTTCAGGACGGATTCTCCGGACTCGCGATTTCTCAGGGTGAATGCCAAAGTGGTGTTGTCGAATCCCTAACTCAACAAATCCCTTCGGTGAACCTATCGGGTTTCGATTAGGAGAACCCATGAGCGCTGGTAGAATCGTCGGCTAAACAGGGGGCGAGATTTACCCAGGTTCGGGGCCCTCGTAGAGGTAAAACCCTTACTCCTGCCTCTTGTCGATCTGTATTGAAGATTAGATCGGTTACAATGGTGTGCTCGAATCGAGAGTAGGTCTCGAGTTCAAGGCTTTTGGGTCGTGCGGTAATTGCTTGGTCCTCTCCTAGGGGGCTCTCCTGGCCTTATATAGATGGCCAGGTCTCGAGTTCTACCCGGAGAGGACTCGAACTCTAGCTAGGTCGGTTACAGATTTCCTAGCTTAACCCGCAAGTTAGTGCGGGTGGGCTTCACGTGGGCCTTCTAGAGTACTCCAAGGTCGCCTCTTCTTGGGCTTTGGCCTTGGGCCTGAGAGGGGGTCCTTACTCGCAGGGTCCAGGATCCATATCTTCGTCAGTAGCCCCGAGCGTTTGCTCGATTGGGATTTTCCCAGTCGAGTAGACGGTCAAACCTTTCTTGATCTTTTTTGGAGGACCAACTCGACAGTTATTGTTTTAAAGGGTGTGTTCCCTGTATCATAAGTCATCATGCTCGAGCATCGAGCAACACAAGTGCCTGTTTTTACGGCTTTTTTCACAGAAGGATGTGGCACAGTAGCTTGGCTCTCCCGAAAGATCAGGGCCAATTAATTGCGACTAGGGAAAAAACATTCCTGGCCTACACAGATTCGAGACCTCCGACTCGAACCCGATGAGGTGATCGTTGCGACTGGGCCGTTGTGGACTTATCAAGTCGAACTTAACCTATGGGGGTACCCGGCGCGTCCGCTAGGATTTTTCTTCATGTTGTTGACACGGAATTATACCGGAGGACGCAGCTTTCGAGTGCGATTCCAGGCCCAAGAGAGAGATCTTTTTGGGTCTTACCTTCACATTCGAAGAATATGGCATCCGGATGTGCCTAGTCGGCTGAACAATCCAGGTTTTTATGATGTAATTTTATCATGTGTAAAAGAGGTAGGTTCTTCCTACCCGATCGATTTGTTTGAGTTCCACATGAAAGAAGTTCCGCGCTGGAAGAAAAGTTATGTCCATATGAAAGAGTTTTCATGTTTGGAATGTTGTGCCCATACGAAAGAGTTTTCGTGTATAGGGTATTTTTCTCTCGTTCGAAGAGGTTTTGCTTCATGAATTGTTCACGGAAAAGTTGCTTTTATCCGAAGGAATTGTTGTTCGTACGAAGATATTTTCGTGTTTGAACTTCCAATCGAAAAGATCTTGATTTTGAATGATGTATGCCGTGACGTCATGGCGCACTCCTCTTCTCCCGATGGGACGTGACAGAGTGGTAGCAGATGGTGGCCCACCTGGTCAGCTTTTTGACCGGGAAACGAGACGTCGTTCCCGGTTTTTACGCGAACCGCGCAGTAAATGCGCACGATCTTCTGTTAAGATCGTGGCACGAAACAGCGCTGGCCGCCGCTTCGTTTCATATTCACACGTGGGGTTGTGATAAGCGCCACGTAGCGCATCGTACGGCTGAGATCGTCTTGCTCCGTGTATAAGTACGGGTCTTAGCGCTACGGTGAAATTTTCCCAGCTCTTTGCCTTCATCTTCTTCCTTGCGCCCATCTCCTTCTTCCTCGCGCTCGAGCTCGTGCTGCAAGCAATGGCTGGCGGAAAAAGGCGTGGTGCTGTCACTTCTGCGTCCGGGGAACCCTCTGCGCAACCTATGCCCCGTGCCGGCGACTGGCGCTCCCCCAACACCACCGCGAAGAGCATCAAGGAGATGCAGCGGGAGGGGTTGCTGCCGGCGGAAACGGAGAAGCGGGTTCGCCTCGGAAAGAAGGAAGAGGTACCTAACCCGCAATCGAACGAGCGCGTGGTCTTTGTGGACCACGTGTCTCGGGGTCTTTCCTTTCCTCTCCACCCTTTCTTCCTCGGGTTGATGTATGTCTATGGCATACAGCTTCACGATCTTCCTCCAAACGCGGTGCAGCACATATCGTGCTTCATCGTGTTCTGCGAGTGCTTTCTTGGCATTCGCCCACACTGGGCGCTCTGGAAGGCGCTTTTCAAAGTCCGGATCTTCCGCGAGAGATCGCGGGTGGAATCTGAGCCCGGCGAACCGCTTCGCACGGGCGGCTTTCGGGTCCAAGCTCGACAAGAAGGCAGCTACTTCAACATGCACTTTGTCGATTCCGCCCAAAGCTGGCGGAAGAGGTGGTTCTACGTCATCGACAACAGCTCGGGTGGGATCGTAGAGTTCCACCCGTTCGCTGTTCTGACAAGGCGAAAGTCCTGGGGGCACAAGATGTCAGCCGAGGAGAATCAGACCGTTGCACCCTTACTCGCAAAAGTAGCCGCTCTCCGGGATCAGATTGCGGGAGTCGTGCTCAACGGGCTGCATTTGGCGAGCATCTTCTTGAAGCGCAGGATCCAACCTCTTCAGCAAAGGCCCTCCGCTATGTGGGAGTATCAAGGCTCAGAAGACCCCAGCCGAGTAAGCCGCGAGGAACTTTCGAATGTGGAATTCGAGAAGAAAATCGCGGGTATCACTCGACTGAAGGTGGGGGAGAAATTCCCCGATTGTTCAGTTGAAGCCTTTGCCGCTTCAAATCCTCCTCCAGCCGCGGTTAGTTTCTTCCTTCTTGTCTTTGAGTTGTTTCTTTTTTGTTCTGAGTCCTAGTCGACAAGGTTTTTTCTCGTCTTCTCTGTCTTTGTAGAGCCTGGCTATGGCAGACTGCTACCCGCCAGTTACGGGAGAGGAGGCTTCAGAGCTACTGGCGAGTCACCAGGATGGTGCGGTTGACACCAGCGTTGCCAGCGCTTCTTCGAGTTCTGAGCGCGATTCTTCAGATGACGCTGACGACTCGAATGGTGTCCCTCCCAAGCGTCGTCGGGTGGATGAAGACGAGGCTACTTCTAAGGACAATTCCTTGGAAGCATCGCCCGGTCAGGCCCCCGTCCTTGTGACTCCACTTCGTTCACTCGCCCCTTCGCCTTCGTTTCCGGTGATGGCAACCGCCTGGAACGCGGACTTGCTGGATGACGACGAAGATGACGAGTAGGTCTTTTTCCTTGTTCTTGGTCGAACATTCTTTGCACTTCAATTCTGATGTTTTTTATCTTTTGTTGCAGACTGCAGACTATCAGTCCTCGCAGGTATGCTTCTGCCGTTCCTCCCGAAAAGAGGAAAAAGGCAAGGGATGCGGGTGAAACTCCCACTGCGGGTACCGTCCAAAATTCTCCCAGAGCAGCCCCTAAAGCCGCGACTTTGGAACGTGAAGCCCCCAGTTTTGCCGCCAGGACTTCAGCTTCTAAAGAAGTGACGGACAGCTCCGCGGATCCGCTCTCTCGCGCCACCGGCCAGGTAAACTTCATCTTCTATCTTCAAATTTTTATCGGGTGCACGACAGTGCTCCCGATGGGAGTAGCCCCCGAGGCTGTAGTCGATCGCAAGCGATCGGCTACAGGCTCAAAGTCTGGTTTATTTCTTCTTCATGATTTCACTTTTATCGGGTGCACGGCAGTGCTCCCGATGGGAGTAGCCCCCGAGGCTGTAGTCGATTGTAGATAATCGGGTACAGGCTCCAATTTAATCCTTTTAACTCTTCTGTCTTCGTGCTTTTGCAGTCGCTTATTGATTCTCTTGCGGCGATTGGTCGCCACGTCGTTCTCGCCGAGTCGGATTGCGAGTCACTTCGATCGGACCGTAGCCGACTTCAAACTGAGAACGACCTTCTCAAGGGTAAGTTTTATCATCTTCTTGTCTTCAGTATTCCGTGCATTCTTGATTTTTGATAAGCATCTTTTTGCAGCTCGACTTGAACTCTCGGAGTCCGAAAAGGTCAAACTCTCTGAGCAGGTAACTGCTCGAGAGGCTGACCTGACGGCCATTCGACAAGAGCTGGAGACTTCCCGCATGCAATCGGAAGATTTTGGTCGACAGCTTGCGGATGCGCGGAAGGCCTTGAAGGAGTTAGAGGAAGCTGGCAGTAAGGCCGATAACGACGTTGTCGCGTTCCTCCGTCCCTCGCTGAGCGTTTCGCGGGTAAGTGTTTTGGACTCTTGCGACTTTGATCCTTCATTTTGCTGAACTTTGCTAAGTATTATTTTCTTCTTTTGTAGGTCTTCTGGATGTTCCTCTAGAGATCCCTGGACTCCAGCGGGTAGATGTGGTAACCGACACACTTGCCCAGCTTAAGAGGCATGCTGATGGATTTTTCTCCTTGATTAGCGATGCTACTCAAGTGCTGGTGCAACTGCATGGTCGCCTCATCACCAACGCCACTCTTGCACCTGCGCTAGATGATCTGTTGAAGGTCTTCTCAGAAGGCAATCTTCTGGATGCCTTCGCGGTCGCTCAGTCGGAGTCTGGTGCGAAGACCGCGATCCAATTTGCTTTGGCGCACGGAGTCGAAGGTTTGGAGGAGGCCTACTCATCTCTTCCAGTCGACCCCTCCACGGGCAAAAAGGTACGACTCTCTCGTTTTGGCGAGCAAGCCGCCATTCTTGCTCGGAAGCTGTCTGAGATATTTGCTCGGCTGAAAGGAGGGGCGACTGCCGCTAGCGGAAGCACCAATGTAGCCTCATAGTTTTTTTTCTTTTTCTTCTTTGAATGTAATGAACTTGGGATGTATTCCCGTACCTTGTTGTCTTTAATTGAAGAATTCGTCTTGAATTTATTCCCTTGTTTGTGCGTTGTCTCCCGATGGGAGTAGCCCCGAGCGTTTGTCAGATGTGCGACAGAAATGACTCGAGTAGGGCATCTTACTTCTTTCCTTGTATTCTTCCAGGCTACTGGGTTTGCCGCGGAAACTTTGGGTGGACGTTGTACTCCAGTAAATCCACTTGTTGCCGCTGTTGGCACTTTTGCGGGACTTCGTGATAAGGTCCAGGAGGGTGAGCGCAGGCTAAAAGCTCTGGCGGGGTAGCCGATGTGGCGAAGTCCAAGCAGAAATTGGCGGCTGAACGCGAAAAATTTCTGATGGATGAGTTGGTGCAATCGCAAGGGATTTGCTCTATAAGTAGTGCAGCCCCCATGCCTTTTTTCTTCCTTGTCTCCTTAGTTGAGTGAGTATGTTTTTGCTCTTGAGTCGTTAATCCGGATGACAGGGAAGAAAAGCAGTGGGTAGAAAACCACATTCATCAAGAGTCTAGCAGCTCAAAACCTCATGCGAACATTTTTTGGTCTGATCGCAGTCGAGGATTTGTGATGGCCACCTTGAAATTCCGAGCCATCCAGGCGAGAATTCTCGTGAGTTCTTTTCACGAGGTCTTGGTTGCGATGAATGGTGCTTTTTACCCGTTCAAAAGGGGTCCCGAGGACTGGAGCTATCTTCTCAGGCTGTTTGGACGTGAAGGAGAAGTTCGCGCGTGTGTGCGAAATCAGATGATTTGCGGCGCGGTTGTAGCTCTCACTTTTGTCCGGATATGGCATCCTGAGATAGATGTTAACTCGTAGCTAGGCGTCCAGATTATGCGATTGACGATATCTCGCCTTACCATGATGCTGTACGTCCTGCAGCGGAGAAAATTATCCGATTGACCTCTGAAGAGGTAGATAGAGTTTTAGCGACTGAGAATGCTCAGCGCTTTGATTGATTGTCGGATGTAAATATCCTGTAATCTGTTTATAGTTTGTAAAAACTGTTGTAAGGTGTACAACCTTGTTTGTATGATGTTTTTCTGTGATGCTTAGTTGTAGGTGTAGCCCGTGTGTTTTATGGGGTGTGTACCTGTAACTTTTAGCATGTAAAGAACGAGAAGTTTCGAGTGAATATGATGAAGGAATCATGTCTTTTATTGCAATGACTGAGAAGCCATGTATTCGAGCTACAGGACTGACTAGTATAGCCTTATTTTGTTGCGATAACAAGTAAACCTATGGATAAAATTTGCGGAGGTGTGCGATGTTCCGCGGATTGGAATAGATCCCTCCGGTCGCCGGATTCTTTAGCCTGTAGGCTCCACCTGGGATGACTTCGTGTATGATGAAGGGTCCTTCCCAAGGTGGTTTGAGCTTGTGTCCTTCCTTCTGTTTGAGCCGCAGCACCAGGTCCCCAACCGCGAATGCTCTGTGGCGTATGCGGCGACTATGATAGTTGCGCAAGGATTGCTGATATACTGCGGATCTTGCCAGTGCGATGTCACGCATTTCGTCGAGTGCATCCATATCTTCTGCGAGTGCCTTGTTGGAAGTTTCTTCGCTGTAGGCTACAACTCGTGGGGCGCTGAATCGAACGTCCTCGGGAAGGACTGCTTCTGCCCCGTATACCATGAAGAATGGCGTGTATTGTGTTGATCGGTTTGGAGTTGTGCGGAGGCTCCAGAGTACGGAGGGTAGCTCCTCCGCCCAATGTCCTGCGGCGGGATGTAGACGATCGAGTAGACGCTTCTTGAGGCCAGCCGAAACTAAGCCGTTGGATCTTTCGACTTGTCCGTTTGTTTGCGGGTGGGCAACTGAAGCAAACTTGAAATTGATGCCCTTTTCCTCGCAGAACTGTTTTGTTTCCTTCGCAGTGAAGTTTGTACCATTGTCTGTAATGATGTCGTGTGGCACACCAAATCTGCATACAATGGAGTTGAGGAACTTGACGGCGCATTGGGCGCTGGCCGAAGTTACTGGCATAGCCTCGATCCATTTGGTGAACTTGTCGACTGCGACCAGCAAGTGTGTATCCACCAGGTGTGGACTTGCATAATGGTCCAACCATATCCAGTCCCCATTGTGCGAAGGGCCAGGCAATGGGTATCATGTGCAGTTCTGTAGCAGGTGCGTGTGGTCTTGGTGCGAATCGCTGGCAGGCGTCGCATCGTTCGACCAGGCTTTTTGCATCGGTGGCAGCTGTTAGCCAGTAGAATCCTGCTCGATAAGCCTTTCCCATTATTGTTTTCCAGCTAGCATGATGGCCACAGTCTCCTTGGTGTATGTCCTGGAGCAGTTCCTTGCCGTCTTCGGGTGCGATGCAGCGCTGAAGTATTCCCGAGATGCTTTGCTTGTATAATTCTCCATTGACCACTCGAAAGGACTTGCTGCGCCTGATTATCTGTCGAGCCTCACGCGGATCGGCGGGAGCTGTTTATGGAGCAGGTAGTCGAGATATTTCTGCGTCCAGACGGGCTCGACCAGAAAGACCTGTCGTGATTATATTATGAATAAGCTCGATATGCGCGACCTGCGGGCTGACCTCTGTTTCTGGCGCTGCTGGTGTTTCTGCAGCTTTCTTCACTTTGACCGATCGCTTGACCATCCGTTCGAAGTATATTCCTGGCGGTATGGGTGTATTCATGGAACCCATGTTTGCTAGTCTATCTGCTTCTTCGTTGCTAGATCTTGCAATGTGCCTCAGCTCGCACCCTTTAAAGCTTCCTTCGAGTAGATTGTGTCACGATATGCGACCATGTTTTCAGCAATGGCGTCACATTCTTTCATTGTCTGCTGCACTATGAGATTGGAATCGCCGTAGATCATTAATCGGGTAGCTCCACAGGCGATTGCCATCCCGTGCACAGGGCTTCATATTCTGCGTCGTTGTTTGATGTTGGATCATCTGGTGGAAAGTCCAGTCGCAGGACGTAGTGCAGCTTGTCTCCACGAGGTGAAATAAGAACGATTCCAGCTCCTGCTCCTTCGTTTCTTTGGATCCATCGAAGTACATTATCCAATTGCTCGTGTACTCAGGCGGCCCGGGCGTTTGTAGCTCTGTCCATTCGCTGAGGAATTCCACGAGTACTTGAGATTTGACTGCGTTGCGTCCTGCATAGGTGATGTCCAGGCGCCCAACTCGATGCTCCATTTTGCTATTCTTCCGGATGCCATAGGGTTGTTCATGATTGTCCCGAGTGACGCATCATTAACCACTGTGATGGCGTGTTCCTGGAAATAATGTTTGAGCTTTCGGGCCGTGAGAACAACTCCATATGCGAGCTTCTGATAATGGGGGTATCGTTGCTTGCATGGCGAGAGCACTTCGCTGATGTAATATATTGGTCGTTGGACTCCGTATGCTTTGCCGTCTTCAGGTCGTTCGACTACGATTGCTGTGTTGATGACCTGGTTTGTAGCGGCTAAGTATAGGAAACGTGGCTCCCTTTCTTGCGGTGTTGCAAGGACGCGCTGCTTTGCAACGATTGCTTCAAGTCCGCGAACGCTTGTTTAGCTTCGGGTGTCCACTCGAATTTGTCCGTCTTCTTCAGTAATTTGTAGAAGGGTAACGCTTGCTCTCCCAATCGTGCGATGAACCTGCTTAGGGCGGCTAGTCGTCCTGCGAGCTGCTGGACTCCGCGTAGATTGGTTGGCTCCTTCATAGTCAGGATGGCTTGTATTTTCTCCGGGTTGGCTTCAATGCCTCTGGCGGATACGAGGTACCCGAGGAGTTTTCCTGCAGGGACGCCGAAAACGCATTTGGTCGGATTGAGCTTGATCCGATATGCATTAAGGGCGTCGAATGTTTCTCTAATGTCTTCGAGGAGTGTATCCTCTACGAGTTTTGATGACAATGTCGTCAACGTACACTGTACGTTTTTGCCAATGATATTGGCGAGGCATCTTTGCATGCAGCGCTGATATGTTGCGCCTGCGTTCTTCAGCCTGAAGGGCATTGTCGTGTAGCAGTAGACACCGTGGGGTGTGATGAATGCCGTCTTCTCTTCGTCTTCCCTTTTCATTCGGATCTGATTATATCCCAAATAGGCGTCCAGGAAGGAGAGGCGTTTGCAGCCTGCCGTGGAGTCCACGATCTGGTCGATTCGTGGTAGAGGAAAATTGTCCTTGGGGCAGTGCTTATTCAACGACGTGTAGTCGATGCACACCCGAAGGATATCCGTGTTCTTCTTGGGGACCAACACCGGGTTTGCTAACCAGGTGGATATCTTGATCTCCCTAATGAAATTTGCGGCTAGCAATCTGTTTACTTCTTCTCCAAGCGCCTTCTGCTTGGGTTCTGAAAATCGTCGAGTCGTCTGTTTGATGGGTTTGGCGTCAGGAAAAACTTCGAGTGAGTGCTCGGCAAACTCCCTGGGTATTCCTGGCATATCTGAGGGCTGCCAGGCGAAAATCTCCCAGTACTCACGGAGGAGTTTGACGAGCGCGTCTTCCTATGCTGGCGAGAGGGTTTTGAAACCATCGCTGTCTTTGCAGAATCCGTCGGGTGCACTTGATGCTTGCGAGTGTCGCTGTTGGCGCTGAATTCCAGTTCAGGCGCGTTTTTCTTCGTGAGGGGCATAACGGAATGATCCGTGGTTTTTGCCAGCTCTTGAAGTTCTTCTTGCATCCCGAAAGATTTTGCGATCTCATTAAATTCTATGTCGCACTTGTCCGATTTCTGGAAGTCTCCGTCGATGGTGATCACACCGTATTCGCCGGGTAGCTTGAGCTTCAAGTACGCGTAATGTGGTACGGCCATGAATCTAGCGAACGCTGTTCGGCCAAGAATGGCGTGGTACTGTGAGGGCCAGTCGACGACTTCGAAGTCCAGGAATTCCCTTCTGTAGTTGCTTGGAGAGCCCAATACGACTTCTAGGTTGATTGTTCCGAGTGGACGGATTGCCTTGCCCGGAACTATCCCGTGGAAGGATGTTTCTGATTCCGTTAAGCCGTCCAGATTTTTGTTCATTCGACGGAGTGTATCCGCGTAGATGATGTTAATGCCACTGCCACCGTCCATCAATACGCGGGCCAGGTCATAATTGCCAATTTGAGCTTGGATGACAAGGGCGGCGTGTCCTGGTCTATAGACTCGTGGCGGATGGTCTTTCATCGAGAACGTGATTGGCTGATCCGCCATTTTCAGGTACTCGGTCTTTGTCGGTGGTGTCTGCACTGCCATGCACAATTGCCTCGTGTTAGTCTTTTGAACTCTGCGAGAGGGGCATACCTTCTGTATCATCGCGAGTTGTCCTGCCGGGTTCGGGTATGCATTGGCTCCAGTGTTTTGTGGCGGGCGCAGGTAGTGCGGCTAGCGCCATGTTTGGATTTGCTGGTGGAGGTGGTGGTGGTGGCGGCTGGAATTGTTGTCCTCCTCCTGGCAGCGGCGGGTAGTTTTGGGTGGATGCAAATCTTTTCCTGGCGAGTGCATCCGAGATGTCATGAAACTTCCGGCAGTCCTTAAGAAGGTGTGTTGCCTTAGTTTTGCCCGTGCGCTTATCTGTAAACAGATGTAGCGAGCAGTATGCATCAAGGTCCTCCTCGGGGGATTTTTCTTCTGCCTTTGGTTTCCACTCGCGGCTTCCGCGGCGACCAGAGTCGCGACTTCGCGTGAATTCTGCCTCCACTAATTCCTCCCTATCCTCGTGGTCATAGTATTTCCTCCTTTTTCTTCGCCCATGGCGGTCGTCTTCGTGTGCGGGTGATGACCCTCTTTCATTGCGCACTGCGTCTTCTCCATTAGCCCATTTTTCGGGTATGATCATTAGCTCCCCGATAGTTTTAGGCGCCGCTCTGCCTAGTTCTTCCCGAAAGGCAGTTCTTCTCGCACCTTTAGCGAAGGCCTCAATCGCCACTTCTTCCGAGATGGTTCCTGCGGTGTTCCTGAGTGTGGTCCACCGCTGGATGTATTCTCTGGTAGACTCGCCGATTTTCTGTTTACAGGCTCGTAGTTCTTCGATTGTAGCCGGCCTCTTGTACGTCGACTGGAAGTTTTTGCAGAAATCGCGGTGCAAGTCATCCCACGATGCGTAGTAAGATCTTGGTCTCCTCTCCAGCCAACTGCGGGCCGCTCCGACTAGATGCAAATTGAGGTATTGCATAGCCGTGTTCTTGTTCCCACGTTGGCACTTTACTGCCGTGAGGTAGTCGCTTAACCATTGAGAAGGCTCGAGCGAGCCGTCGTACTTTGTTACTTCCGTGCTGAGTTTGAATCGTTTGGGTAGGGGCGCTTCGCGAATACTGCGGGCGAACAGAGTGCGCGCAGGTTTCGTCATCCGAAGATCCGGATGATGATCGCGCGATATCTGGACGCCCTTGCCCTGTCTACCTTGTTCTGCGCGATGTCGGATCGCGCGTCGCGTCCGGGCCGATCGCGGTCAGCGTCCTTCCGTGGCTCCTCGCTTCGTTTTCGCGAGCGGCTGCTGTGGTGCCGTGAGCTTTTCTCTCTCGGACTGTCGTCGCTGCTGCTTCGACTGTCACCGCGGCGGCGGGCTTCTTTTCCTCGACCACGACGTGGCGATTTGTCTTTTCTCGGGAGGAGCTTCTGTGCCTGCGGGGCGTTTCCTTATCTTTGTCCTTCTCCTGTCGCTCCTTCTCCAATTGTTCTTCAGTCTTTTTGCGATCGTGAGAGGCGAGCCTTGCAGCCGCCAATCCTAGCCCCTTGCGAATTTGCTTGTACTGTTCCGCCCGAGGATCGCTTTCCGTCGGTTGGTTCATCTGCATGTAGGTTGCTGCGGCTAGGACTGCAGCAGCGGTGGTTTGCGGGTAGACGTTGCCGTCGTCGTCGACCCTCATGAAGGAGGATGTGGTCGACCTGCTGGTCCCAGCCATGGATTCGTAGTCCCTGGACGATGCTGCATGTCCCTTCCTTGCGGGCCGGGTACCGACCGAGGGTGCAAGGGACTGCTCGGCTCGTCGTAGGCTTGATTCGTCCGCCGCTCTTCTGCGACGGGCTAGATCTGCTCGGGCATCTTTGATGGTCGAGGTCGCTCTCACTAGATGGTAGTGGTAGGCGGTTAGATCCTCCTGTGGCGCTCCTGCCGCGGGTGGCTGACTCTTTCGCATGGCTTCTTTGGCTCTGTTCCAGGCCTCCCGCGAGACGTCGATTATATTGCGCTCGGTTGCGCTGAATTCGGTTTCCGGGGGCGGTTCCGATCCGGCCATGCAGACTTGGGCCAATCGTGGCCCGTACGTCCTAGGCGCAGATTGGAAAGCTTCCCGTACCCGAGGTGGTTCCTCTGTCGAGAGGGCGTGATAGTCGACTGCGTTGAATCGGATGGACTCGCCACTTTTCTCCATAGGAAAGTGCGAGTTGACGGCTCCAGATTCGTTGTCAGATTCATCCGTGAAGTGGAGGATTCCGTCTCGGTTCGTCACGAAGTTGAAGCTCCCGAACGTCAGGGTGACGCTCTTCTCCAGATCCTCAAATACCGGGCGTGATTCCGGCGAGTGAGGTGTGACCACGACAGATCCGATCCGTATAGGATTGCTCGGAGCCGTAGTCGATGGTTTCCAACGGGAGTTGGACGTCGATGAAGCCGAAGATGCCGGTGATCCAGCGCCCGCGTTCCCCACGGTCGGCGCCAATTGTCGAATCCCTAACTCAACAATCCCTTCGGTGAACCTATCGGGTTTCGATTAGGAGAACCCATGAGCGCTGGTAGAATCGTCGGCTAAACAGGGGGCGAGATTTACCCAGGTTCGGGGCCCTCGTAGAGGTAAAACCCTTACTCCTTCCTCTTGTCAATCTGTATTGAAGATTAGATCGGTTACAATGGTGTGCTCGAATCGAGAGTAGGTCTCGAGTTCAAGGCTTTTGGGTCGTGCGGTAATTGCTTGGTCCCTCCTAGGGGGCTCTCCTGGCCTTATATAGATGGCCAGGTCTCGAGTTCTACCCGGAGAACTCGAACTCTAGCTAGGTCGGTTACAGATTTCCTAGCTTAACCCGCAAGTTAGTGCGGGTGGGCTTCACGTGGGCCTTCTAGAGTACTCCAAGGTCGCCTCTTCTTGGGCTTTGGCCTTGGGCCTGAGAGGGGGTGTCCTTACTCGCAGGGTCCAGGATCCATATCTTCGTCAGGTGTCATCCTCTGTTTCCAGGCGGAAACTTGGAGAAGGGTGTCCGGAGTTTCCAGCGTGGCCAGAGTATCCGGCCTGCTAGGATTGGAGTCTCCGGACTCAGGATTTATCTTCAAGAAGACCAAGCTGGTGTCACACCCTGTTAAAGTCCGGATTCTTGGTGGACATTGTGCGGAGTCTCTGGCATGGCCGAAGTACCCGGCCTACCAAGGCCGGAGTATCCGCCCTCTAAGATTTTCTTAGCGCTAAGTCAAACATGGTGTCACACCCTTGTTTAGTCGAGAAACTTGCCTAAGTCTCCGTACTTTGGGCAAAGTTTCCGGCCCTCCGGAAACTTGTTGGAATCTTTGTAAGTTAGGAGTCTCCGATGTGACAAGACCACACGGACTTCAAACGGCTACATTTTAGGGAGAGGGTATAAATACCCATCTCCTTCTTCCACCTCTGGTTAGCTCGTCAAGCATTGAAGTGCACCATTAATAGAGCTCACTAACTCAAGACTCCCATCTCCTCCACCCAAACGCATTGATTCTTGGAGGAGTAAAGGAGAAGGCCCCGATCTACAACGTCACCAAGCCGTTATTCATTGTGGAAAACCTAAACCTCATTGTTACTCACTTGTTTCTTGTCGCAGATTATTGGTGTTCTTGAGAGTCCCAAATTCAGTTGTGGGTGTGTGCCTCAAGCTCATTGTAAAGGTTCTGGATTCCGCCTTGAAGGATTCCAATAGTGGAAGTTGAACTAGGACTTTGTGGTGAGGTTCACCAAGGAATAAGGTGAGGCCTTTGTGGCGTTGAGTAGCCCTTGGTGGCGAAACTCACACCATCCAGCGAGACGTAATTCCCTCAAAAGGAGGAACTCAATAATACATCCTTGTCTCCACGTGCTTCCACCATCGGTTCCTTCTATCCTTTAGCTTTATTTTGTGTTTGTATCTTTCTTAGTGTAGTCCTTGTCATATAGGTAATGAGGTGACCCAGCACACCACTTCATGTGTAGTGCGCAAGTCGTTGGCATAATACTCACGGAAGGACTTACCCGTGAATATTACATCCCTTGGAGTGATACAATAGAAACATAGTAGGTTCAAGCAAAGTTATAGGATACAAACATTGCTCATTACAAAATCTCGAGAATCTCTTTGATGAATCAAAGAAGATCTCATGCAAATGAAACATCGGAAGAAGCAATTCGAAACTCCAAGCCAGAGAAGAACTCTAGCTCAGAACCTAATTCACTACGGATGATGTCATCCCTAATCTATGGCTTCTAAGAATCTAAGTCTAGGAGTGGACTCTACCTACACCTTGGTAGCTTCTCCTCCACTGGCGTTGTTGATGATGATGCTTCACTGACTAAGTAGGATATGACTCCACCTACTTCCTTAGATAGGTCCGACTTCACGATGAAGACTTCTCATAAGGGCTTCAACTCTAAGCAGGGGGTCAAACGGGAACGAATGAGTAACGAGCGTTACTCAACAAGTTCATTATATACAATGGGTAGTTTGATGCACTAACTACATCTTTAGACTCAAAAGAGTCATAAGCTAATGCAACGTTTTTTAAATCTTTCTTCAAGAGGTTGCTTTTAATACTGAAAACTATGCCCGCCAAATCATCAGAGGAGCTAGAACTTCATGAAGTTGCCTTTCTTGTAGCGTTCACAGTTCCTTCCTGGAACAGCGGGTAACTTGCCACATCCTTTTACACTCTGCAGAGGTGCGTTACTTTACCCATAGGCGATCAAGACCATGTTGCACAACCAGGCTTACGCTCCTGTCCACACCCACTTAGGTGTGGGGCCCGGTGCGGTTACCCAACACACCACTGCATGTGTAGTGCGCAAGTCGTTGACATAATACTCACAGAAGGACTTATCCGTGAATATTACATCTCTCAGAGGATTTGCATGGGTTCGGGCACAAGCATTTGCTTTTATCCTTCCTTTGAGAGCTTGTGTCCATTTTATCTTCATTTGTCGTGCTTGTGAACTTGTCGTTTATTGTCGTTTAAAACTATGTGTGCTATTATGTGTGTGACTATGTTGGTTATCTGGATATTATCATGGGTTATCTATTTATGGTGTGATGGTTATCTATCGTATATGTTGAGGAGATTATCTTTGGTTGTGCTTGGTTATTCTTGGATATATCGTTCTCGCACAAGGTATGTACTTCTTTACACTCAACATATTGGTGATGTTGTCTCATTGTCATGTTTGCTACTTGTTGAAAATCTCTTCCTATACATCATTGCATCCATTTGCGTTTGAGGCAAACAAAAGATATGCATAGAGATAGGGGGAGAGATTTTCCATCTGGTTTCAAGCATGATTTCTGTCAAGGTTTATTGCAAATCTTAGTATTGTCATCTAACACCAAAAAGGGGGAGATTGAAAGTGCATTTCGTTTTCCCAGTGTTTTGTGTGTTAGTTAACAATACTAAGTACATTATTTATCGAGGTGTTTAGTGTGCAGGTGTTATACTTAACATCGGCATCGATCACCGAAAAGTCGGTGAAGTTTGGCCTGAGGTTTTTGGGACAGAACTCAACCGGATTATTCGGACCGGATTATTCATCCTGGACCGGATATTCCGGTTGCTGAGAAAGGAGCTCAAAAATGGCCAAGGACTAAGAATTTCGCATACTGGAGTCAACCGGATTATTCGTACCGGATATTTCATCCTGGACCGGATATTCCGGTTGCTGCGAAAAATTGCTAAGGACTGGAAGTTTTGAGCTACTGGAGTCAACCGGATTATTTGGTCCGGATTATTCACCCCGGACCGGATATTCCGGTTGCTGCGAAAAACTGCTAAGGACTGGAAGTTTGAGCTATTGGAGTTAACCGGATTATTTGTACCGGATATTTCATATCTATACCGGATATTCCGGTTGCAGTTGAAGAAGTGGAAAAATGGCTAAGGACTAGAAGATTTGCGTACTGGCATCTACCGGATTATTTGTACCGGATTATTTCAGATCAACCGGATAATCCGGTCCAGCACTGAAGATCTGCGTGGAGCAAACTGACCGGATATTCCGGTCCAAACTTGGACCGGATATTCCGGTACCTTTTTTCCTGCACAACGACTAGTTGTGAGGAGGGACTATAAATATCCCTCCTCTTCTTCCTCAAGATCTAGTTCTTCCCCTTAGCATTGATGAGCATTTAAGAACTCACCAAATCCCTCATAACTCCCAATCCCTCCACCCAATCTTGAAGATCTTTGGAGGATTGAAGGAGAAGGCCCCGATCTACATCTTCACCGACCCGTTCTTCATTTCCCCCTCTCTAGCTAGAGGGATCTTGCCTAGGGTTTCCTCTTGTGGAGAACCTAGGCATCTTGTTTCTTGTTGGTGATTCAAGAGTTGTTGGGAGCCCCCAATTAAGTTGTGGGTGTGTGCCCCAAGGTGTTTGTAAAGGATTTGATCCCCGCCTCAAAGGGTTCTATAGTGGAAGGTGAACTAGGCCTTTGTGGCGAAGTTCATCGGAGAATAGGGTGAAACCTTAGTGGAGTTGAGTAGGCCTTTGTGGCGAGCTCACACCCCTCCAACGAGACGTACTCCCCTAAAAAGGAGGAACTCGGAAATACATCGTGTCTCCGTGTGCTTCCATCGGTTACCTCGTTCCTCCCTCTCTTTACTTACTTGTACTTGTTGCTTTGATTGCTTGTCTTGTCATATAGGTAAATTCACCACTAGTTGCACTATCTAGAGAATTTACCTTTCTTGTCAAGCCTAAATTTGAGAAAAATTAAAATTTGCCGTAGCACCTATTCACCCCCCCCTCTAGGTGCCCATACTTTACTTTCAATTGGTATCAGAGCCTCGGCTCTTCTATCGGGCTTAACCGCCTAAGAGTTTGAGTATGGGAGATGATGTGGTTGACACTCCGTCCGATGTCAATGTGACCATGGATGATCTCAATGAATTGAGAACTTCATTGACCTCATCCATAGACACAAAATTTGATGAGTTGCGTCAATTCATGGCACAATTCCTCAAAGACAAAGGACCGGAGGTGTCCGACTCATCCCCTCCGGGAACGGAGGGTGCCAAGAAAGGGGTTGATGGTGAACCACTTAAAACTGCTTCCGCCGAACAATCCGCTAAGAAGGGTGCGGGTGGAAAGGAAGGATATCATGCCGTTGAAGGGCAATATTCTCCCGATCCTCCCGTCCCTTTTCCTCATATAATTCCTAGGGGAGATCCACCTAAAATTGATGCATATTCTTTTCGTGAATGGCAATACTACATGGAGACTCACTTGAACTCTTCTTGTATAGATCTTTGGAGAATCACTCGTGATGGATACAAGCCATATGATCCCAAGAATCTCACAAGAAGAGAGGTTGTAGATTGCCAACTCAATTACACCGCTTTGTCCATCCTTCATCAAGCCGTGGGCCCCAATCACATGCCGCATCTTCAACACTTCTCCACCGCCAAAGAGACATGGGATGCCCTTGTCGTCATGTTTGTTGGGAATGAAAGCATGCAAAGAAATCGCTATGACACCTTGACCAATGAGGCCGAAGGATTTTTCATGCGTGATGGAGAAGATCACGTGACATGTATCGGAGGCTCAAATCTCTTGCCACCGCTTTCTCTAATGCGGGTGCAACACATATTGATGATGCTTGGATCAAGAGGAAGTTCATAATTGCCGTGATGCCTTTTGAGGGCACAGATATATGAAGAGCATTCAAGGGAGACATGATTTCTCCACCATGACCTCTACTCAAGTCATGCAAGAATTGAGCTCCTACAAAGTGCAAACCAAGAATGCTCTTGACAACCGTGCTAGGGCCATTGGAATGCATCAAGGAGCTTCCGTTGCTTTGAAGGCCAAGGTGTTGGCAAGAGAAGTTGAGAATGATGAAGATGGTGAAGAAGCATTGCCTCCATTGAAGGAACAAGAATATGATCCCGTTCTAAAGGATCTAATAGCTCTCACCGTGCAAAAGTTTTGGAACAATCCCCCAAAAGGCAAGAAGTTTGTTGAGGAGAAGACCAAGTCTCGTTATGGTAATGATGGGGCTCAAAAAGTGAGATCTTGCTTCAATTGCCAAGACAAGTACCACTTCATTGCGGAATGCCCATATGAGAATAGAGAAAACCATAGCGGCAAGCTCATCCGCAAGGACAAGTCCAAGGTTGAATACAAGAAACCTCATTTCAAGAAGAAACCTTTCAACAAGAAGACTCCTACCAAGTTTGTGCTCTTGACTCAAGAGGAGTATGATTCCGGGAGTGATGAAGAAGAAGAAACAACAAGTGAAGTGGCCGCTCTAGCTATTGCTTCCACTCCATCTTCGTCATCTCTCTTTGAATCCCCCAATGAAAATCTTCCTCAACGCGATGCCAAGTGCTTCATGGCTAAGGCCACGGAGGTATCATCTTCTCCTAACTCTAAGACCCCTAGTGAACTAGAACATATTGCTTGTCTTATAGAAGAAGAGGAAAGAGCCTCCTTGGACCGTTTTATGTCTAACATGCAAGGGAGACCAAGAAGTACTTTGAGCATCTCATGAGGCAATTGGGAGAGAAGAGGCCCTTGAGAAGAAAGGTGAGATTGAGAGAAGGGATGCGGATGAAATTGCATCTCTCTCAATGACTCTTGAAGAAGAGCATGATGGTAGAGTTTCTCTAGAGGATGAACTTGAAACTATTGAAACCACTCATAATGAACTTGTCTCTAAAATCATTAAGGAACGTGATCTTGCTATTGCTAAATATAAAAAGGCTAAAAAGGATAAAGTAGAGTTTGGGGTTGGTCATGGTAAACTAACCGAGGAGTTTGAAAAGCTAACCATTGCTCACAAAGCTTTGGAAAGCCAACACTCATCCCTCAAAGAGTTGCATGAACAACTTCAAACTCAACTTACTCAATCTAACCATCCTAGCACTTCTACTTCTTCTTGTGATCATGCAAATATTGTTGAAGAAAATGCTAGGTTGAAGGATGAGCTAGCAAGGCTCAAGGGCAAAAGCACTCAAGTTGAAAAGGTGGTGCTTGCCACCCCACAAGTGGTTGCCCCAAGCACTAGTGCGGTCATTTCTAGACCTCAAGCGAGTGCTCCAAGGCAACAAGTGGGCAAGCAAGGTCTTGGCTATGTAGCCAAGAAAAGGAACAAGAAGAAGAAGAACAAGAAGAAGAACAAACATGGTGCTTCGGGTGGTATTGTCATGAGGGACAACACTACTCGTATCTCCTCCGCGGGAACTAACAACCCACACCATTTCTTATATGTTGATTATTATGGTGTTGTGCAAGCTAAATATGTTGGTCCTATTGAGGGTTTTATTGACTACACTATATGGGTTCCAAAGACCCTTGTTGCTAACATGAAGGGACCCAACTCGGGTCCTAACTCTAGTCAATGACTCTTGCAGGACTATGCTTCCGGTGGGACTAAATGGATTCTTGATAGTGGATGCACTAATCATATGACCGGAAGCAAAGAACTAGTGACGGAGTTGCGACCAAATGACATCCAAGCAACCGTCACTTATGGGGACTCGTCCAAGTCTAAGGTATCTGGGTTTGGCAAGGTTGTGGTGGCTCCCGATATCACTATCGTGAACGTCATGCTTGTCGAATCCCTTGGTTACAATTTACTTTCCGTCCGCTCTCTTAGTAAGATGGGGTTCTCCGTCTTCTTTGATGGTGATATTGTGGTCCTTTTGAGGAGCAAGACTCTTGACGTCGCTCACGTGGGACATGTTGAAAATGAGTTGTATGTGGTAGACTTTTCGAAGTCAACCAACACTCAAGCAATGTGTCTTTTCGGGAAGGCGGACTTGGGATGGTTATGGCATCGCCGGCTATCCCATGTCAACATGAGAACTTTGCAAAGTCTTCACAAAAGTGGCCTCATTGTTGGACTAAAAGAAAATGTTTCCTTTGCAAAGGATCGCGTTTGTAGGTCGTGTGTTGAAGGGAAGATGCATGACATTGTGCACAAGGCCAAGACTATTATCTCATCAAAGAGGATCTTGGAGCTTCTTCATGTTGATCTCTTTGGTGCCGTGCCCGAGGCAAGTCTTGGCGGCAAGAAGTATTGCTTGGTGATTGTCGATGATTATTCAAGATACACTTGGGTTTATTTCTTCAAGTGCAAGAGTGAGACCCAACAAACCATCATCGACTTCTCCAACGAAGTGCAACGTCAACACAATGTGCAAATCATGGCTATTAGGAGTGATAATGGGTCGGAGTTCAAGAACTATACATTGAATGAATTTCTTAGTGAAGAAGGCATTCGTCACCAATACTCCGCCACTTACACTCCTCAACAAAATGGTGTTGCCGAAAGGAAGAATCGCACTCTCTTGGATATGGCAAGGACCATGTTGGCGGAGTACTCTTCTCCCAATATTTATGGGCCGAGGCCGTATCCACGCATGCCACTCCTCCAACCGCCTCTACATCCGCAAAGGCTTGAGCAAGACCCCATATGAGATCCTCACCGGCAACAAGCCCAACGTATCCTACTTCCGTGTATTCGGTTGTAAGTGCTTTTATTTGATCAAGGGTATTAGGTTGTCGAAATTTCAATCCAAAACCATTGAGGGTATTTTTGTTGGTTACGGTGCCGAATCCCACACTTATAGAGTCTATGACAAAGCCTCACGGATTGTCATAGAATCTTGTAGTGTGGTGTTCGAGGAAAATGACGGCTCCCAAGTGGCGCAATTTCATGTTTCAAATGTAGATGTTGAAATGCCTCAGAAGCCATAGGAAGGATGGGTGTGGGATTCTTCCGCCCCATCGAGGGACACCTTATGGCGACTCGAGAAGGACTATGCTCTACCCAAGTGGAGCCCTCCTCTACATTTGAAGATCAAGCCAAGGAGCCAACTACTACACCTAACCGAGAACATATTCAAGACCCTCCTCTCATTGATCAAGTGACTCCGCAAGTCGTACCCACTCCTCTCACTAATGCGAGTCAAGATCAAGGCCAAGATCATTCATCCTCGTCATCCTCTTCTCAAGATGAAGCTAGTATTGAAGATATTGTTGATGACAATGTTGATGATCAAGGCCATGTTGGTCAAGATGGGGACCCAAATGATCAAGATGATCAAGTGATTCCTCCTCGCAATAATGAGGAGATCGAAGCCCGTCGCATCAAAAGGATAAGAAGAGCTTTGAAGCAAATTGATGCCCAAGATGACAAGGTCTTGGAGGATGTTCAAGCTAGAAGATCCACTAGAAGGCAATTGGCTCATTTTGTGAGCATCAAGCTCATATCTCTATGGTGGAGCCTAAGAAAGTGTATGAAGCTCTTGAGGACTCCGATTGGGTTGAAGCTATGCATGATGAGCTCAATAACTTTGAGCGCAACAAGGTTTGGAGATTGGTTGAGAAACCCAAGGATTGCCACAATGTTATTGGCACCAAGTGGATATTCAAGAACAAGCAAGATGAGAATGGCATTGTCATTAGGAACAAGGCAAGATTGGTCGCTCAAGGTTACACCCAAGTTGAAGGCATTGACTTTGATGAAACTTATGCGCCCGTGGCTCGCCTTGAGTCCATCCGTATCCTCCTTGCTTATGCATCCTCACATAATTTCAAGTTGCAACAAATGGATGTGAAAAGTGCTTTCTTGAATGGTCCACTAAAAGAGGAGGTATATGTTAAGCAACCTCCGGGGTTCGAGAATCTCAACTTTCCTAACCACGTTTACAAACTTGACAAGGCTCTCTATGGTCTCAAACAAGCACCTCGTGCTTGGTATGAGCACCTTAGGGAGTTGTTAGATGATCGTGGTTTCGAAGTTGGGAAGATTGACCCCACTCTCTTCACCAAGAGAGTAAAGGGAGAGCTTTTCATATGCCAACTCTATGTGGACGATATCATCTTTGGCTCAACTAACCAAGCTTTCAATAATGAGTTCTCTAAGCTTATGACTGACAGGTTCGAGATGTCTATGATGGGTGAGCTTAAATTCTTCCTTGGCTTTGAGATCAAGCAATTGGCTCGTGGGAATTTCATTTCTCAAGCCAAGTATACCCAAGATATGATCAAGAGGGTTCAACTTCCAAGATGCTAAGATCAAGACATCTCCTATGCAAGTCAAGTGTCATCTCTCTCGTAATCCAAAAGGGAGTAAGGATGTGACCAAAAGCTTTATCGTTCTATGATTGGTTCTTTGCTCTATCTTTGTGCATCTAGGCCCGATATCGTTTTGAGTGTAGGTGTGTGCAAGGTATCAAGCGGCTCCTAAGGATTGCCATCTAATGGCGGTTCATAGGATCTTTCGTTATTGGTTCATACCTCAAGATTTGGTTTGTGGTACCCAAAGGGGGCACAATTTTCTCTCAATGGATATACGGATTCCGATTGGGCGGGTGATCAAGATGATAGGAAGTCAACTTCGGGGGCTTGCCAATTTCTTGGTAGGTCCCTTGTAAGTTGGTCCTCGAAGAAACAAAATTGCATCTCTCTCTCCACCGCCGAAGCCGAATATGTTGCCGCCGCAAGTGCATGCACCCAATTGCTATGGATGAGGCAAACTCTCAAGGAATATGGAGTTCATTTGGACAAAGTACCTCTTCTATGTGACAATGAAAGTGCTATCAAGATTGCATACAATCCGGTGCAACACACAAGGACGAAGCACATTGAGATTCGCCACCACTTCATCCGTGATCACGTGGCGAGAGGAGACATTGCACTCGGTTATGTGCCCACCAAGGACAATCTTGCGGATATTTTCACGAAGCCACTTGATGATGCAAGGTTCATGTTCTTGAGGAATGAGCTAAATGTGATTGATTCAAGGAGTTTGGCTTGACTATCTTGCGCACACCCCTATAGATGAAACGTGTTCGAGCTTAGATGTAGGCATGGACATAGGGGGAGTGCTATCCTAACACATTGGGTTCTCCCTCCCCCCATTATGCCCATAGCAAAAATTCATTGTGATCTCTCTTTTCTAATGTTGAATTGTGAGCTTCAATGTTGAGTTTTGGCAATGCCCCCAAGATATATCTTCGCGTTGCATACCAAGAACTCTTACATGGTGGCTTCGGCCACCAACCTCTTCATTTCGAAGAGTTGGATCTTAGTTGGGTTTTCTACTTGTCATTTCATTGCATTTCGTGTGTTTTTCCCGGCTAAGTGGTTCTTCCTAGGAAAATCCCACTCAATTGGTATTTTAGTTGGTTGCTTCTTGCTCTTGAGAGGGATAAGTACTAGTCTCAGTTTGGTAAATCTATCCTAAGCCTTTCTCAAAAAGCCTTTCTTTCTAAGCACTAGTGTCGTCCGTTGAAAACGAGGAAATTTCGAATCAGGAGGCAGTCGGAATTTCCGGTTCAGTTTTGAACCGGAATATCCGGCTGTACCGGAATATCCGGTTCAAACTTGAACCGGAATATCCGGTTTGGCGAAATCCATAAAGCCTGGAGCCCGACGGGGAGGGGCAGTTCTTGCCCTTTTTCCCGTCCGCTCCTCTCCACCAAATCGCCGCTGCCGTGATTCTTGGCCTCCCGGGCCGTTTCCTCCGCAAGATCTTGGAGCTTTGGCCCGGATCTTGATCTCCTCGCGTTTTGGAACGTTTCTACCCAAGCATTTTTTCCATGGATCCCGGTAATGTTCAAATCTCTTGAATCTTGGTGCTATAACCTTACCTTCCATGGATTTGCGTTTTGTTGGCTATGCTTGGTAGATTTCGTTCCGAAGAGGACCCCCCATACATGCTAGAAACCATAGACTAGATTACTTGTTTGCAATCCATGTGGAAATCTGAGATCTAGGTTGTTTTTGTGCTGTTCCGCAATTTACCGGAATATCCGGTCCACGACTGAACCGGAATATCCGGGTAACCGGAATATCCGGTTCAGTTTTGAACCGGAATATCCGGCTAAGTCCAGTACTGTTTTAAGGGCAGCCCCAAATGGATCTTTCCCAGATTTCTACCTCGATTGTTTCCTGTAATCTCATCTATCGTTTCTATGCATGATTGTATCCGTTGTATGACACTAGTGTACTCATCTTGTGTTTTTCCTATACTACTTGTTTCACAGATGGTGACCACGATCGGAGCGTTCCGAAGCGCAAGAAGCTAGTTTCTACCCGTAACAAGAGGAAACCTCGGCTCAACTATACGACCGACATTCCTACTCAGGAGTTCAATGAGCTCAGAAAGCAGGATGCCTATCTTTCTCCGAGGATTGGAAATATTGATTCTCGTTTCTGGAATCTGGAGCAGTCCTATATTTATGCTGACATCTATTGTGACTACCGCTATCCGTGCCGCCCTATGCATCCATTTGACCATGCCGCTCTCAAGGCCAAGGAGGAGTTTGCTGATGCAGCCAGTGTTGTTGAGCGTTTCGGTCTGGTAAAGCTCATGGAGACTCAGTGCAACTACAACACACAGCTTGTGATGCAGTTTATGTCCACCCTCGTGTACTCCACTGGTGATATTGTGACCCGTCTCAAGTGGATGTCTGGGGATACACCTTATGAAGCATCTTTTGAGAGGTTTGCTCGGCGTCTTGGCTACTCTTACAGCGAGCACCCTCCTCTTGGTCGCCGCGTCCATGAGGTTGATAGGCCGAGGAGGAGGTGTCCATGGCTGAGCTATATGCCCCTGGTTTCACTGTTGGGGGACTTGAGGGACTTCTTCCACTTTATGATCAGCTGGTGCGTATCTTCAGAGCTTTCCTTGTGCGAGTGGAGGTAACAACGATGCTCTCACCACTCCTCTGTGCAACCTTCTGATTTTGGCTAAGGAGTGTATGGAGGAAGAGGACCCGGCTGTCTCCTATACTGTGGATGTGATGGACATCATCTTTCACGAGCTCTATGCTGCTATGATTGGTGGCTACACCATTCCCTATGCTCCCTATATCATGATGCTTATCAAGTATGAGATGAGGAAGGAGTACACCGAGTTACCCATGGTTGAGCACAAGGTCAGGAAGCTGTATGTCAAGAGGAAGGTGAAGACTGCGGCTGCTTCTCAGAGTGCTCCATTTGAGGTGGTTCCTCTATGGGTGGTCCTTCTAGCTCTCAGTCTGCTCCCAGGGCGCCTGTGTCTGATATCACCACCTTGCGCAACGTCAGGAAGCTATCCTGGTTTCAGCGCAACGTGCTCTGCATGAAGGTGGACATTCACAAGGAACAGTACAGGGCGTATCGCAGGGACACTGACTTGGCTAGCTCTCAGCGTCAGATTCTCCATCACATGAGTGGTGGCACTGGTGATGTTCCTGCTCCTATTGCTGCTCAGTCCTACTCTGCTTGGTCTGCTGGGGATTTCACTCCTTGGGAGAGCATTGAGGCGGCTCTCAGGTCTACTCAGGAGACTGCTTCACGAGCTCATGATGCTGCTGCTGATGAGGAGGAGTCTGATGATGAGCAGGAGTCTGGAGACGAGTCGGATGCCTAGACCGTGTCTGGGGCGTTAGTTTAGCTATTTCCCTCCTTTTTGGTGTCTCGATGCCAAAGGGGGAGAAGTAGCTATTATAGACTACGGGATTTGCATGGGTTCGGGCACAAGCATTTGCTTTTATCCTTCCTTTGAGAGCTTGTGTCCATTTATCTTCATTTGTCGTGCTTGTGAACTTGTCGTTTATTGTCGTTTAAAACTATGTGTGCTATTATGTGTGTGACTATGTTGGTTATCTGGATATTATCATGGGTTATCTATTTATGGTGTGATGGTTATCTATCGTATATATTGAGGAGATTATCTTTGGTTGTGCTTGGTTATTCTTGGATATATCATTCTCGCACAAGGTATATACTTCTTTACACTCAACATATTGGTGATGTTGTCTCATTGTCATGTTTGCTACTTGTTGAAAATCTCTTCCTATATCATTGCATCCATTTGCGTTTGAGGCAAACAAAAGATATGCATAGAGATAGGGGGAGAGATTTCCATCTGGTTTCAAGCATGATTTCTGTCAAGGTTTATGCAAATATTAGTATTGTCATCAACACCAAAAGGGGAGATTGAAAGTGCATTTCGTTTTCCCAGTGTTTTGTGTGTTAGTTAACAATACTAAGTACATTATTTATCGAGGTGTTTAGTGTGCAGGTGTTATACTTAACATCGGCATCGATCACCGAAAAGTCGGTGAAGTTTGGCCTGAGGTTTTTGGGACAGAACTCAACCGGATTATTCGGACCGGATTATTCATCCGGGACCGGATATTCCGGTTGCTGAGAAAGGAGCTCAAAAATGGCTAAGGACTGAGAATTTCGCATACTAGAGTCAACCGGATTATTCGTACCGGATATTTCATCCTGGACCGGATATTCCGGTTGCTGCGAAAAATTGCTAAGGACTGGAAGTTTTGAGCTACTGGAGTCAACCGATTATTTGGTCCGGATTATTCATCCCGGACCGGATATTCCGGTTGCTGCGAAAAACTGCTAAGGACTGAAGTTTGAGCTACTGGAGTTAACCGGATTATTTGTACCGGATATTTCATATCTATACCGGATATTCCGGTTGCAGTTGAAGAAGTGGAAAAATGGCTAAGGACTAGAAGATTTCGTACTGGCATCTACCGGATTATTTGTACCGGATTATTTCAGATCAACCGGATAATCCGTCCAGCACTGAAGATCTGCGTGGAGCAAACTGACCGGATATTCCGGTACATTTTTTTCCTGCACAACGACTAGTTGTGAGGAGGGACTATAAATAGCCCTCCTCTTCTTCCTCAAGATCTAGTTCTTCCCCTTAGCATTGATGAGCATTTAAGAACTCACCAAATCCCTCATAACTCCCAATCCCTCCACCAATCTTGAAGATCTTTGGAGGATTGAAGGAGAAGGCCCCGATCTACATCTTCACCGACCCGTTCTTCATTTCCCCCTCTCTAGCTAGAGGGATCTTGCCTAGGGTTTCGAACCTAGGCATCTTGTTTCTTGTTGGTGATTCAAGAGTTGTTGGGAGCCCCCAATTAAGTTGTGGGTGTGCCCCAAGGTGGTAAAAGGATTTGATCCCGCCTCAAAGGGGTTCTATAGTGGAAGGTGAACTAGGCCTTTGTGGCGAAGTTCATCGGAGAATAGGGTGAAGCCTTAGTGGCGTTGAGTAGGCCTTTTGTGGCGAGCTCACACCCCTCCAACAAGACGTATTCCCCTAAAAAGGAGGAACTCGGAAAATACATCGTGTCTCCGTGTGCTTCCATCGGTTACCTCGTTCCTCCCTCTCTTTACTTACTTGTACTTGTTGCTTTGATTGCTTGTCTTGTCATATAGGTAAATTCACCACTAGTTGCACTATCTAGAGAATTTACCTTTCTTGTCAAGCCTAAATTTGAGAAAAATTAAAATTTGCCGTAGCACTATTCACCCCCCCCTCTAGGTGCCCATACTTTACTTTCATACTTTCCCATGCAGATGGAACCTTCCTTTGACCTATTCATCTTACCATGGTCCCATCCGCCCACCAAACAGAACACTACCACTCGGGTAGTCATTCAAGTAGTCATAATTAATAAAAATAGGACCATGCATTCTTTTGAGAATAGGTGGTAATACGATAGAGTTTTTTCAAATAGTTTGTTAGGAAATACTGCAAAGGATATGAGCAAGTGATGACTTGCCTGAGATAGAGATAATGACATAATAATCCATGTCTTCGGGTTCGAGGGTTGCGTAGAAAAATCCCGAGATCTGAAAGATAGCAAAGTAGTCCCGACAAGGACTACTGAAAACACTAGCAAAATTACACATGCATAATAATGATATGCATCGCAAAATACCCCGAAAATACCACAGCTTACAAGTGTAAGCTCTGATCGATACGATACTAGGATCACATTTGTCTTAGATGACTTGGAGTTGTTTCTATTACTTGTGGTCATGATGTTATCACTTCTTTTAGAATTATATGTGTTTTACTTTTACTTAACAAATAATTATTATCATGTTTAGGTAGAAGTGTTATCACATGGTTAGGCAATAAGACAATAGCACATGGAAAACAACTATTGACAAGATAACGAACACATTTTATTTCATGTTCAAAAAATGTAGAGCTTATGACAAAGAGTTTAGTTGAAAATGCTGAACTACTACAACTAACTCTATCATCACATAATTTGCTAATGAATTGTGATGATAGGTTTAGTAGGTGTGATAACATTTGGGTTTTATTAATAAGGAAAATAATGTTGTCGTAATCGTTTCTAGTTATAATGGAACATGGTAGAAGTTCATTATACTTTTGGAAACAAGTTTATAGGTTAATATTTTTTATGTTTTATATATTTGAGTTGTAAATGCTTTGCTCTTTAATTTGATATGACATTTGAAGTTCTCTGAAAAGATTTGAATAAGTTATTAATTTATTAATTTTAAATGAATCAAACGACTAGGCAAAATATTGTACACATGAAAACTTGGTCAAATGACTTTGAAAACATCATAAATGAGTTGTATTGTTATTTTTGAGCAATTTGTACATAACTTGTAATTTTCTGAATTTTTTGAATTATTTATTATTTTCTCAATTTTAAGTGAATTAATTTAAATTCAAAAAATATTTATTTTAAACTTTATCAAATATATTTTTAAAGTTTATAAACATTTAAATTTATTTTTCTAGTCATTTATAAATTTTATTTATATTTTTCTGATATGTATTTTAGAAGTTATTGAATCAATAGGTTGTATTCCTTTTCTGCCCCTTTTAAAATGACAGTGGGACCCACCTGTCAGGTTTCAATTATTTAATTCAAAAATAAAATAAAGAAAAAGAAAAAAAAATCTATGACATCACATAGAGAGAATCTCTCTATGCTCTAGAATCCGTTGATTCGTCGGGTGATTCGTGGAATTGATGGGTTGGTGAGCTAGAGCGAGTCAATACGAACCTAGGGATGGCTGCGGCTT